>JAQFXV010000204.1:0-29711 GCA_034694065.1 Camisia spinifer
ACTATATAATGTTTCTCTAATTTAAAATGATTTATTAATTGATAGGAATTTACGCATTCAAGTGTAGAAATGCTGAACAATTGTTTAATACCCTTCAAGAAGCGATACAGTCGTGTACTAACACTCAATTTCCAATATTTAGTGGTGGAGTAAATCAAGTGATTAACGGTGAAACTAATCAATTAAATCAAACAAATAGTAGTCCACCAGAAGTTGGTCCCAGATATCCATTAAGGCCTAACGCACCACATCTTTACAGTAATGATATTCATGAATATATAAATTCTCCGTTTTATGTCAATACTCCGGCTGTTATACAACAAAATAATATGACAAATGGATCGCAAACTCAACCTTTGCCCACAACTAGAAGTGATGTCAATACTAATTACGCTAAATTAGACGATTTGGTTAGATTTTATGTTAATATTAAAACTCCTGCAGATGTTTCTCAATTATCTCAGGCCTCACACCAAACAAATGGTAAATTGTTTTCATTTTTTATCAATTTATCTTTATTTTTCATTTGATTTCATATTTTCAATAATAAAAAGTTGTTAATACTTTTTCTCAACATTTCAATTCAAATTTATTCAATTCCGATAATTCGATTTCTTTTCATTGAATCAAAAATTTAATATACTTTTTGATAATCTCTGTTAAATATCTTATCCTTAAGGATAATATTAATAAATTTATTAATAATTTGACTTTAATTCGTCTTATTTATAAAAAAAATAAGTGAATAGTTTCGTAATTTTTGTCTATCATTAGTTTCAAATTTGATAACTATTCAAAAATCTTAAAATTATTTAAATTAACATATGATTTGTCTTTAGATCTTGTAATTGAAAAGTTTCTATAATTCAAACTTTTTGAATACCATGTTTTATATTTGAATAATTAGTGTCGAAATGATAATTATTTTGAGATCTAATCAATTTTCTGTATTCATTAAACTATTTAATTTTATTCCGTTTTGTTGAGATTCAATTTCATAATCAATTTTTATTTATGAGAATTTAAGAAATAATATGTGGATTCGATTATTAATATATAGATAGGTTTGAATGCAATTATTGTTTAAGCCATTTTTCGATGCACTTAAAGTTGAGTCTCAATGAGATTATGCTTTACTTTTAAGACTGTGATTGAATGCAATGCACACACAATTGTTCACAAAATGTGTTAATATTTTTGAATACGAGCACAACTTAACGCCAGACTCGCTGTCTTTGCATTGATATAAATAGAAATAATATTATTAAATAATATTTATGAAAATAGGTGTCCAACAGAATAGTGAGACTCAATCTCCTTCACACTCTCCGACCTCAACAACTGCAGAACCAGTGAATTATATAATGTTAGATCTCGACCAAACCAACAATTGTGGTCAGCCATTAGTTGTAACGACAGCGCCCGCAACTCCAGTATCAAAGACACCGACAATGGATTATCCCATAACTAATACCTCCACTTCAACAACACCTCCAACAACACCAACATCTATATCACCGCCACAGCCATACGCGCAAATCGATTTCGCAAAGACAGTCGCGCTCTCAAATTCAGCCGCAAATCATCGGAAAATGTAAATTAATTAATCAATCATATGATAAGTCAACAAAAAATACAGTGAAAGCTGTTTAAAAAAAACTTTTCCAATGATTTCTGATAATCGTAAACGAGTCAACAGTTAATCATAAGTGATATACTGGAAAAAAAACTTAATTCTTATAAAAATAATTCAAAATATATACGAATATACAGTATATAAAGTATATATATTTTTATTTCACGAGTTAAGTAGAACTTTATTATTATTTTAAAAAAATAGTTTAAAATAAAATAAGTTTAAATAATTGAAAAATTGAAACTAAAACTTTTAACAATACTACTAATGGTTTGTTTAGTATAAAGTAATTGATAATAGATTCAGATATTATTTTAAATAAAATAATATAAAACTATAAAACTTTTGTATTGAACTCAAATATTTGTGTTAGAAATTAATTTTTACACATTCTGTAAATAAAAGAAGTTTTGAAAAGTGTTGAATAATATGAAATATACTGTAAGGCTATTAATGCCTAATTTTGCGAAAAAAATACATTAATGATTGTGAATAATATATTAGTTTCAAATATTAAGTTCTGTTGTAATAATAATAATATAAAATTATTAATTAATAAAATATTTTTTTTACACTCATATATTTTGAATTTTGTTGAATTTATTGAATTTATTATAAAAATTGCTTAAATAAAATTGAGTTAATTTAAAAGCGCTGCTTATAAACAACATTGAAAAATAGGAAAATATATAATGTTTTCATATATAACTGGTTTAATACAGGCCAACAATACATTTAATGGATTTTATCTGAAATTGTGTTTCCGTCTGCTTTAACATCAAATTTACGACTAGATGACAACTTTTTGCACAAGTTTATCCTATTCTATACCTTCACTGGTTTTTAAAGGCAATACTTTTCAAAATAGAATCGAGTGGCGATCACTCATTTTTAAAGTGAGTTCATTATTTCTAAAGTTATTCATTTGCTTATTAATCAAATTTTAAAAATCCAATTTGAAAATCGAATTAATCAACTAATGATTCATTTATAGCACAATGTTTTTGAAGATAAAGCAATGATCTCAACAATTCGATTGAATTCAAGTCAGAATAAATTAAAAAACTTTAATAAACATTATTTTTAATAAAAATAAGTTAATAATAAATTAACATCAATTTTATTCTGAAAATTTCTTGATTATAATAAATGATTGAAATAAAAGAGATATTTATATAAAAATAATTACTCAAAATTATTAATAAATAATTTATATTATTATAATGATATATTTGAAACAAATATTTTTGAAATAAACTACCGGTAATTTAAGAAATAATGTAAAAATCGAATTCTAACAACATTTAGTTTTTTTATTATCATTAATGGCTGTAGTATTAAGTGATACATATTGTGGTGATGAAGGAGTTTGTCGTTGAGATGCTTTTGGAAGTTTTGTCGCTATATTATATTTAAATAGAGTTAAAACTCAAGTCTATATTAATATTTATCGAACTTTTCAACTCTAAATCAACAGTTCATTGAAAATAATTATTAAACTATTCCTCAAATCTTTGATTTTATAATAAAATTAAAACTTTTGCATTTATAACACTTATTTATTTGGAAGTTTTCCAATAAATTAAATTTTGATAAAATAATCATAAATATGAAGTAAAGCCTTACCGATATTGCAGAACAATTCTTGAACATTATGAGCATTTTTAGCACTCGTTTCTGTAAAAATAGCTCCAATACTATCAGAGTATGACTTGGCCTCTGAGTTGAAAAACTTATTATAATTTAACTAAACTTTTAAAATAATTATTATTATATAAAACGAACCTTTGGTCGTAACCTCTCTTTTGTCAATTAAATCACATTTATTTCCGGCGATCGCTATCACAGTCTTTTCTTTTAGATGTGTCTGTAATTCCTTAATCCAAGACTGAACTGATTTAAATGATTCCTGAAATTAACTGTTATAATAAATATTTCTATTCAATTAAATATTTAATTAAAAACTGAGACCAAATTCAGTCGTAACTCAAGCTTCAGATTTCATAAAATTATGTTTTAATTAGTGTTTACTCAAACTGGAGGTAGAGTTGAGTGGAGTTTGAGTTTGGATTTTAGAAAATTTTAAACTCTTTTAATTATAAAAAAAAATTATATCATAGTTTTGACTGATTTCTCAAATTGTTTTCTAACAAAAGTATTTTCTCTAAAGAATACTGTTTTTGAGAATGATATTTGGAAATGGGGTCAAAGTATTTAAGAGATATTTAAATACCATTTGTGTGACATCATAAACAACAATACAAACCAAGGCTTGTCTGTAATACCTTTGAAAAGATTATTTAAAATTAATTAAAAGCAATTAATAATTGCAAAAAATGCTTAACAGTTAAATACACTCACATCGGAGCCAATGCTCGATACTATTCATGTTTTAATAGATTAAGAGATCAATAGATTAGACATTAAAAACATTATTAATAAGTTAATAAATATCTAACCCTTTCCTGTCCTGCAGTGTCCCA
Organism: Camisia spinifer; assembly: GCA_034694065.1. NCBI lineage: Eukaryota > Metazoa > Arthropoda > Arachnida > Sarcoptiformes > Camisiidae > Camisia > Camisia spinifer. The sequence continues at coordinate 4,120 of JAQFXV010000204.1, forward strand.
TATATTCAATTTATAATTAGTATTATTATAAATGAATGTTTTAGTCATAAACGAAGCCCTAATTTATGAGAAAAGAAAACATATAAATTATTGTAGAAAAGATTTTAGTTGTTTTGATACCCAATTGTACTTTCATTGCCAGCACTGAAGGTGTTGTGAACGAACCTCTAATTAAATTGATTATTGTTTTTATTGTTATTAATACTTATAATGTTAAAGACTATAATAATACTGTCAATACTATAATTGACTTTAGAGTTACATTTCTATAAAATACACATAACAGTATTGTCTTTAACATTAATATTAATAATAGTTATATTAATAATAAATAAATACTGTTGCGAGCGATGACTTTCCGACTCCAGAATCCTATTTAACAAAAATTAAATTAATAATCAACAGATTCAATGAAATGATAATAAATTAAATTATCAGTTAATAAGACATAAGACAAACCCCGAGAAGACATATCTTCACTTCCATGTATTCCATGTCATAAATCTATAATAATTATTAACAATTAATAATAAAATCATTAAATTTGATGAATATATGAGTCATTAAAATAAATACTATTTATTTAAATTTAATAAAATATATAACAGTTTAATAAATATTGATATTTATCAATAGTTCACAATTAAATGGATTTTTACACCCTTTTTGTTATTGAGTAATATTATTTGTAAACAAATGACGAAATTTTTTTTCAATACATTAAATACGTTAATAAAAGGGTAGAGTTTCAATACTAGACTAATTTGAAAAACTTGAAATCAGTATTTATTATTTTATATTCACTTAACTGATTCTTCATTGAATTTATTCTTATTTTCTGATTAATAGAAACTGTATTTAAATTACCATAAAGTTTATTGCTGTTGAAGACTAATAATGAAAATAATGACCCAATCATTTACTTATTATAACTTAATTATTTTTTAATAAACTTTCTCGATAGCTAATGATGCACATGCTCGAGCATATTGGTGCTCGGTGGCGAGCACGAGCACTGAGCACCTGAATTTGTTCGAGCACGAGCGCGAGCACTGAGCACCAATTTTTCAAAGTTGAAAAAATAGTATGATTGTGTTAAATTAGGATACTTCCTCAACTATGCAATATGTTATCATTCTTGTCATTCAATATTTGTATACAATTTAAAAGTTAATATCGGTTATAATTCAATCATTAAATGTGTTCTTGAATATTTATTGCAAATTTAACTTCAAATTACAGTATTATGAAAACTTATGTAAAATCCGCATGCTAAGGTGCTCATCCCTCGAGCACGAGCACCAAATTTTTCCCGAGTACGAGCACTGAGCATCAAAGTTTACCCGAGCATGTGAATCATTATCGATAGCTAAATGATTTTCACAGAAATAATTTTTGAAATAAATTGCCTAAAAGTCTTTACAATTATTGATTTAAAAATCATTAGATGTTATGAAAGTCATGAAAAACTTTTATATTAAAGAATTGATTAAAAATGAATTAAAATTGGTTATAAAACATTTTAAACTAGATATGGTCATAATTTTGATTTGTAGGCTCTTTCGCCATATAGTTAGCAAATGTTTATTTACACTAAATTTTTGAATTCTATATCGATTGCATGCTATCGTTTTGTTGATATCTCATTCAGTATAGTTATTATACGATTAAAGCTTTGAATAAAATGCATATTAAAACCAGACAAACATAACACGATTCCTTTTAAAAACAAAAATCGATTGAAATTTTAATACTTCCAGGGCTTAAAAAAATAAAATATTCACAAAGTGGTTCTTTACCCCACCCTTACTCATGTTACTTTTGGTTAGGCTTAAGGTATTAGCTCATCACTTCTTCACACCTTTTCAGTGTGACATTATTGTGAACTTTAACTTATAAAATGAAAAGAAATTCAGATTCAAGTGGTTTAGATGTTATTTTTGATAAACTTAATAATATCTATATTAAAAAGAAATAAATACGTAAGAAATATTTATATATAATACAATGTAACTTCAACTATCTTGACTCTCGATTGGTTAATCCTATCAGTTTGAGTACATTAACTAATTTAAGAACAATCAAAATATTGACTCATTCATTTAATGAATTCACTTTAATTTCAGTTTAAAACGGATTTATCAAATGTTATTTCCTTCTAGAAATGTGTCTCTGCCTCCAAATTGAACAATATTGATTCAATTGATCATACACTGGCACAGAATAGGTTTACAATGGTATGAAAAACACCTTCTCTCGAATTTAAAAAATTAAACCTACCCAGAATTTACTTAAAAATATGATATATTTTAAAAATTATGCTAAATTGTTACAGAAAAGGTTTTTATATTTCTTGATAAATTCCAAAAATCCCAGTTCCAAAAAATTTCAGCTAAAATTCGAAATAAAAAGGTGTGCATTTTTTTAATTTTCGATTTTTAAAAGTCATATTAATACGACGTAAATGAAGGTAATATAATTAATAAATAGAAATAGACACTTAATGCCTCCTTTTCTCAATCTAATAGACCTTTGATGATGACTTTACTGTGCATTTGTCATGAATGAGCACTTTTTAAACTAGGAATTTATTCAAATAATATGTTATTATCGCAACGATAATTATATTACCTTCAATATATGTATCAACACTAGTAGACAAACTTATTTTGTTCAAAACGCGTGTTATTTTTGAACTAAGGCATGAAAATAAGGCATCTGTCAATGTTGTGAAAAAGTAAGTTACGGTAATGTAAGGAACTTAGAAGGTAACTTACGAAAGTTACTCGAGAAACAAGTAAGAATGTAGATTGAAGTAAGATATACTGAGTCCATATATCTTTCAAACCCCCTAATGATTGTTTATTTTCCTTAATTAATGAGTTTTCGAAACTTATTCTTATAATTTGATTATTATAAAATGATTTAAATTAAATAATGAGTTGAGCACATCCAAAATAAATTGGTTGAAAAGAATATACTATTGATAAGAATATTTGTACATGCATTTGATGAGGGAGGGCTTTTGAATAACTTACTTGCTCAAAAGTAACTTACCTGAGTTACTTTGGTTACTTACTATACGGGGTCTGCCACAATGATGTTCACCCATCCTGGAGCAAAAACAATTATAGATAGAGTTGAACTGATTTCATATTTGAATTCTCATCAAAAAATACATGAAAATTAAGAATTTCAATCTTCTAGCTCAAATCTATAGCTGGCAAATCGGAATATGTTCAATATTTTCTTATTTATCGTTGATTTTATAATTAAAAAATCCACAGCAAAAATCTTTAACGATAGTGACAAATGAATCAAATATTTAGATTCTTTCATATTAATTAAAATTTTTGCTTCAGAAATATTTTTAAAATTTTACGTATCAAAGAATAAATAAAAAAATATTGAGAATAATCCGATTAGCTTGTTACAAGTTTAAGCTAAGAGATTGAATTTCTGAATTTTTATGTATTTTTTGACGTAGAGTTCAAATCTGAAATCGGTTCAATTCTATCTATAATTGTTTTTGCTCCAGGATGGGTGAACATCATTGTGGCAGACCCCGTACTTATTAACTTATGGTAACTTTACAACCACCAACATCTTTCCACTAAATAAGTTGCCATAGCCCATCACTATCTCAAGTAAACGCGAGTCGCCAGACTTTTCCTGTAGAGTAAAAATCTGAAAAGAGGCATTATCTGTCTCTTTCTTTTTTAGGACGATTTTACAATATTATGAAGTTTTTGAAAGTCATTCATACAACGAAAATGAAGGTTTAATAGACTTTTCCCCATTTTATTCTAATTACAATTTCTGTTTTTAAGCAGTGTCATATCTAGTTAAGGGACTGAGGGGGCTACAGCCCCACCTAAGAAAATGTGTATAAATATGATTGGATACAAAAATTTTAAAAATTTTGAACTGTCTATAGAATTAGCCTGTGTACTGTAGAATTAGAAGTACACAATGGTCAATTTATTAAGTATGAAAGCATTCTCAGATGATGAAATAGTTATAGATAATTTGGCTGATCTGCTCGTATAACTGAATTCAATGGAAATTTTGACTTAAATGAGAAAAATGGGGTGTCAAATATGTATTTACAAGAGGTCTGATTGTAAAATGTAGCACATTTGAATTTACAGTTGAAAAATACCTAAAAATCGCAATAATAACTTGGGTTAATCTATTTGAGATAAACTCAAAAATTACATAAAGGCAAAATTACGGAAAAATCGATTTACCAACTTTTCACTACTGCTGATATATATACTGCTGAGATAACTACTGTCGTGATATATTTTCATTGAAATTTCACTCTCAAAGAGTGGCAAAAGTTCCTGAAATGTGAAAAGGTGGAAAAATTGCTTTATCCGTAATTTTACAAATTGGGAAAATTAGCTGAAAAATAGTCAAAATTTAGTTCCTATACTAAAAATTACATTTAAAATGGGATAAGGTTTGAGACCCAATTCAGTCTCTGTTAATACAAAATTTTAAGCCCCACCAGCCTGGAAATCCTAAGCTACGGAACTTTCATTGAGGTCCTTCATTCAATCTTCTTTTTACTTGAAGGTTGACACGAGTATTAATCATTGTTTCCATTTCTGGGAATTTTAAACAGCTATAAAAGGGAAGGCATTATTGTGAAAAATGGATTTTTCGGGAGATGTGAAATTTTTTATCGAGAAAATTATTTTTCAATCAAAAAAGTTTGATTTAGATTTTAAATACACTTCAAATGTCAAAGAAAAGCATAACTAATTTTCTGTTGTTATTTTTTGATAAATTATATAAGTTTTCGGACAAATTTCGAATTAAACATCATTCCCGTGCTGATCCGCGAGCTTTTTGTTCTCAGTGTTTCACCATTGCCAAACTCCGGAAATCAAAACCTTATATAAAATGATGTGCCTGTCAGATAAATCGCTTCAATTCAAGTTCCGTTGATTAACCCTTATGAAGATGGTATCAACGATTTTATCATTGATGTGTGCCTGCAGTTCATTATAATATGAAATGATATTTAAACGTTTTATAGTGTTATCAATTTTTTTATCATCTCTGATACAACCATTGTTCAAACATTCCAATAACTCTACACTATTGTATTCAATTACTTCATTTATTTCATAAAAGTCTGATAAAATAGTGTTACATGAAAATCTATGCTCCTTTTTTACATTGTTTGCAGAATCAAAGTTTTATTCGGTTTGTGATATTCAATAATATCTGTGAAAATATTCACATCAAATGTCTATGTATTCGAGTCAACCAATATTGAGAGCATTGATTCGTAGAAAAAAAATTGACGATGAAAAAGTAGATGATTCTAAACTTTCACGTTGTTTGTCTTTATTTGATTTAACATGTTTAGGTATGAAATTAATAATTAAAATTAATTTTTATCATTCCTTTCTTAATAAATTTAAGGTCTGTCATGAATTTATAATTTAATACTGTTCCATATTAAGTAAAATAATAGTTTTTATTTATTTATAAAATTTAAATATACAAATTACGTAATTATTTCAAAATTGAAATCATTGAAATTCTATGAAATACAGTAGTTCCACAAGTGTTTTGTTTGCATTGAAAGCACTTAAAGTAAATAAACTGATAAATTCTAGCTTATCGATTCTAGCTTATCTAGCTAATTATTCTTTTTGTTAATTTTGTTTAATACAGTCTTTTGCAAAACCGACATTCTTAGTTTTGATCGATTTCAAAGTGTTATTTTGATCCAATTTCTAGATAATTTTTTTGAGTGATTCTCATTTCGGGAACAATATTTTGACCAAAAAAATTTACCTAACTACTTTCTTCAATTGATTAATGAGAGTAAATCTCTAGAGGAAACTAATAAGGAATTTTCGAATTCTGATGACATTTTTCAAATATATCTGAAAACTGTTGGATACGCGTATTTTAGTTAGGCTGAAAAATATTTAGTATGAGAGCCCCTTAAGTAAAAGTTTTATCAATTTTTGAAGGTATTGGAAGTACTCTTGGTTTAGGAGTATATGTATTAGCTGGAGATGTTGCAAGTCGAAATTCTGGACCAGCCGTTTGCATATCTTTTCTCATTGGTAATTAAATTAACATTAAATTTTAGTTATAAATTTTTTAATTTATGGATTCCTATTATTTTTTGTGAATATAATGATGAAAATTATTTAAAAGTACAATTTGTAGCCATAAAGTGATAAGTTGTTGAGTTAATCATTTCAACATTTTCATTGATTCAAACAATGGAAAAATTGTTCTTATGATAAAAATAATGTAATTGTATTTTATGATATTCTCATTCAATTCACGTGATTTTAATGTCAAAGATCTATTTTTGGAGATATGTTTAAAAAAGAAATAAATCTTATCATATCATCAAATCAATGATGCATTTTTGAACATCATTAAATGAAAAAATATGATAAGAAATTTTCTTGTCTAATTGTTCGCATAAAAACTCTAAATATCTGATAAAATTATAGTAATCTATATTTTAATATTATTATAGCTGCGATCGCATCAGTTTTTGCAGGTAATAAACAATTTGTTTTGTAATAAATGATTGATAAAACTAATTTTAGAATGTTATGAAAATAGGTTTATGTTATGCTGAATTCGGTGCACGAGGTAATTACAAGATAGTTTTTCATATATTTTATAAATTTTCATTAGTTAATCAATTATCATATAATTAACTGATTTAAAATAGTCCCAAGAGCTGGTTCTGCTTATATCTATTCTTATGTAACAGTCGGAGAATTTATGGCTTTTGTTATTGGATGGAATCTCGTTCTCGAATATGTTATCGGTATTTCAATTGAAAATTATTAACAAAATATAAAATTTGACTGAAACTAAATTTGTAAACTAATATCTAAAACATTAAAAATTGAATAAAATCTATTATGTTAAGGCACTGCATCGGTAGCGCGTGGTTATAGTGGTTATATTGACTCACTATTTAATGGTACGATTCAAAGACATTTTGAAGAATGGCTTCCAATTAAAGTATCAGGACTTTCAAGTTATCCCGATTTCATTTCATTCACCTTAACGATAGCCCTGACGTGTAATTTATGCATAATATTAATTAATCAAAAATTTAGTTAATTCAATAAATATATTTAGTACTGCTTGCGATTGGAGTTAAAGAATCTGTGAGATTGCATACCATTATGACAGTAATAAACTTATTGGTTGTCTTATTCGTTGTGATTGCGGGCGCTTTCAAAATAGATTTTCATAATTGGAATCTTTCTCCTGAAGAAGTTGGAAGTGGTTATGGAAAGGGAGGTTTTCTTCCATTTGGATTTTCAGGGATGATGAGCGGGGCCGCCACTTGTTTCTACGGTATAATTGACTTAATATAGTGATTATCTTTCAATTTAATTTGATATTTTTTGGTTTTGAAAAGCCTTTGTTGGTTTTGATGCAATCGCCACTACTGGTGAAGAAGCGAAGAATCCTAAGAGAGCAATACCTTTAAGTATTGTACTTTCATTGGCACTAATATTTTTGGCATATTTTGGTGTATCAGCCATTCAAACATTAATATATCCATATTATTTACAAAGTGATACGAATACTGGAGGCGCACCTCTTCCTTATATATTTGAAAAGGTGGGGTGGGTTTGGGCCAAATGGATTGTCTCAATTGGAGCTCTAAATGGACTCTCTACTTCACTTCTTGGTGCAATGTATCCCCTTCCTCGAGTTCTATATGCTATGGCCAGCGATGGAATAATCTTCAGGTTTTTAGCTAACGTTCACCATAGATTGAAAACTCCATTGTATGCAACACTTATTGCTGGTCTTTTTGCAGCAGTGATGGCCAGTATGTTCAATATCACAGAATTGGCTGATATGATGTCAATCGGTATTGAATTATATGAAAAACACATAATTCTATCGTTCATTAATCGATAATTATATTATTTTCAATAATTTAGGAACACTTTTGGCTTACACTTTAGTCGCAGAATCTATTCTAATAATAAGGTATACTTAACCTTATTCGCAAAAATATAACTCAAAAATTACTTAATTTTTTTTCATTTTCCTAATAAAGATTTTCGAATGATTTTCAAGCAGTTGATAAATCAAAAATTGATAAATACAATGATAATTCTCAAGACAATGATTTGAATATTATTCGACTTTTTAACTCAAGAAATATATTTAGACAACTCCTTAATTTAGACCATTTATTAAAGCCAACAGAATTCTCATCAATAATATCCAACTGTTTAATTGCAGCCATAAGTGAGTTATCCCTCAATCACTATCTTATACTAAATCTAATTGTTTTGTTCAGGTCTATTAATTGTTTTATTGGACGCTTTACTGGTATTTTTAGAAGATCAATTATCAGTTTTCAAAATTGGACCAATTATTGGCGTTGGAATTACTCTTTTAGCAGTAATTATAGGCATTTGCAGTCTTGCATTACAGCCAATGATCGATAAAACAAAATCATTTGAGGTTAGCTTTAAGTAATTATTGTATTGTTATTAATCGTAAATTTATTAACAAATAGGTTCCGTGGGTTCCAGCGGTTCCTTTTCTTAGTGTTTTTGTTAACGTGTATCTAATGTTCAAATTATCGATACCCACTTGGATTCGTTTCGCCGTTTGGATGTTCTTTGGTTTGAATTAATTTATAAATTTTAATTTTTTCTTAGTTTTCAAAATTGATTTATTGTTTGAATTGAAGGATTTTTAATCTATGGATTATATGGTATTTGGCAAAGCAATGAAAGAAAATTTCCAAATCATAATACTAGAGAAAAGGTCACAATACTTGCTATCATTGACTAACGTAATAACTGCTAGTTTTCAATCAAATGCACATTAAATACTAGTCTTTAAAATAATTTCAGTGATTGAGAAAACAATTTAGATATCTTAGACATTGAAAAGTAATTCATTTATTTTTACGCTTTAGTCAATCAAAAACTCAATATATTTATTGCAAGCATTTTTTGAATCAATTATTTTTATTTTTTAATGTTGTGAAACATGCATAGAGTCTAACATTTCAAATAAAATTAAATTATTTAAAGAATGAAATAAATACTGTGAACATAAAACCTATTCCGATGTGTTATTCTGTGATTCAAATAACTTTTCAACTTCATTGATATCCTGTTTGAAGAAATATGAACTTTAAAAATGAAATAAAACGCTTAGTTATAAACTTAATACATTTTTTAAGAATTGTTTCAATTGTTGAAATGCAAGTTCGAGATTATCGTTAATAATAATCAGATCAAAGGCAACACTTTCTGCTAATTTAAGGTCTTCTATAGCAACAGACAATCGTTTTTTTAAATTTTGTTCGTCTTCAGACCCGCGATTTCGCAAATTATTTTCCTATTTAGAAATTATTGACAAATATAGCGATTAGTATTTTTTCTCAAAATTAAATTTATTTTAGAGCAGAAACAATAGAAAAATAATATTTAATTTATTATATTATGTATAATAAATTCTGACCAAAGCTTTTATATTTGGAGGCTTTATAAAGACATAGTTTGCATTGAGATTAGTTTTTTTGAGACTTAAAACTCCTTTTATTTCGACATCAAGAACAGGAATACAACCACTTCTTTGAACATCTTCTAAAGCATTAATACTAAAGGTATTTATAAAATAAAATAAAATAAGTCTTCATATTATATTATTAATAATACAATTGATTAAAAAGTTATGGAAAAATGGGTAGAAATGAAAGGAAATCAATGTAAACCTCGTTCCGTAATAATTGCCTGAAAATTGTGTAAATTCTACGAATTTTTTCTCATTAATCATATTCTCGAAAGTTTTTCGATCAACAAAATAATACTCTTTGCCATTGGTTTCACCATTTCGTGGACTTCTTGTAGTGTCTGATAATTAATTAATTAAACGAATCAATCGATATTAATTGAAATAAAGGTGAAGAAGACTTACGCGAAACTGAGAATCGAAAACAATTATTGAATTGATCAATCAATTTATTTAAAAGAGTTGTTTTACCACTTCCTGAAGGACCGCATATTACTAATGCTTTTAATGTTTTCATTTTACAAGACATTGAAGACAATCCAATATTTAAACTGTTTTTACAATAATATGATATAATACTGAATGACTTCAAACTATATTTATTTAACTTTAAACTGTTTACAATATTTAAATACATTACTACAAACTTTTGTTAAGGTTTTGCTTCAATTCTTCATTAGTTTTAAATACAACACAATCAATACAATCAAAACTTTTATTAATACTATTCATATTAATAATTATTATTGAGTCAATCGATTCATTGCATGCGATAATTATTAACTCAAACAATTCATTAACTATTTTATTATTAAACTATCAATTATTATCATTTTATTTATTAATTCAAAACTTACGCTAAATCTTAAATCAATTGATAAAGTGTTTCAGTTATTCAATCAAATGGTTTTACTTTTATTTATTGATTGACTGATAACTAAAACTTAAAAATATTTTGCAACTAAATTCACTTCTGATTAAGTTTATAAAAATAATTATTATTATTTACAGTCTATTCTATAACTTATATAAATATTTTGTAGTTTTTATAAACTTAATATTTCATAGATTTAAGTGAATTGTCGAGTATTTAAAAGTACTTAAATTGAAAACAAAGTTGGGTTGAAAATAATTTTAAATGAAGCGCATGTTCAATATCAATACCAATGCTTATTATTCTTTTAATATTGTAAACAATTATTGAAAATATAGCTAAAGAATTATAAAAATCTATTGACATAAGCGATAATTTATTGTATGCGACGAGTAGTTGAACTAAAATTGAATTGATTTTTCATAAAGAATTTCAATAAATTACTAAAAGTATTGATAGATAGCACTCATTATTATATGAATTAATATCAAGTGTTGTACAAATGTTTATCACTTTTGAGAAACATCTTAATATGAGTTAACGATTTGGAAAATTTAATTTTTCTGCATTAATTTTATTATCATTAAAAATACCAATAAAGACCTCAAATGTATTTCTATTCACATATTTGTTTTAAAGTAAAATAAATTAAAAATTATTCAATTAAAAGAACAAATTGTGTTAATAAGTGATCACAATATTAATAATAATAATAAGCATAATATTAATAATACTAATAGTGATCAGAGTTTGCAAAACAACTTAACTGTAAGAATGCCTAACATTAAAGTTTTTAGCGGTTCATCACATCCTGATTTGGCCAAAAAAACGGTCGAAAGACTCGGTATTTAGTTATTATTATTCATGTTTTATATACTTATGTTATACTTTTTTATATAATAATAATAACAAAATAATGAATGGTTTGTTTTATTAGGCATTGATTTGGGAAAAGCAGTTCTCAAGAAGTTTAGTAATCAGGAGACCTGGTATTCGATTAAACATTTTTATATTTATTTATCATTTTATATTAAATATAATTATTTTACTTTATTTTTCAATTTGATCACAAAAAACAAACTATTTATCAGTTTATTCTCTCCTTTTATTTATAATTAAAGATAAGATAAAACATAATTTTCAGTTTAATTACTAAGGGATTCAATTTAATAGTAAACAAATTATTGAGAATTATTTACTTAATTTGTACCATTAGTTTAATCTTAAGTTTTAATAATTTACTTAAATATTTGGTATTTGTGATTCCCCGTAATTTTAATGCTATTTATAGGTTATAAAACACTTAATTTTCTGCCCTAAGGACTAAATATTTGAGACAACTTTTGGTTTTAAGGATCCATATATTGAATAATTGTCTTCTAAACCTTGACTTTTGCCCATGAATTTGTGATAAGTTAGAAAACTACCTCTTCAACACATCTATCTCTTCAACACATTTAAGCCCAAAGCATGAATCAAACGTTCAAATAATCTTATATTTGATTTTCAAGTTTTGCATAACAGACAAACCTTTTAAATGATTTAAAATTGGAAATAATGTGAAATAATAGTAAGAAAACATTAGAGAAACAAAATTAAATTATAGTTTTTAATATAATTTTAGTGTAGAAATTGGTGAATCAGTTCGTGGAGAAGATGTTTATATTATACAATCCGGTTGTGGAGAAGTTAACGATAATCTAATGGAATTATTAATAATGATAAATGCATGTAAGATCGCATCCGCACAAAGAGTTACAGCTGTTATTCCATGTTTTCCATACGCCCGACAGGACAAAAAAGATAAAGTATTTCACTTTTTAATTTGACTAATAATTCAATTTTTAAAACTTGAATCTTAGCTATGATTAGAATATTATTAATTTTAAGTCAAGAGCACCTATTAGTGCAAAATTGGTGGCAAATATGTTGTCAGTCGCGGGAGCGGATCATATAATTACTATGGATTTACACGCGAGTCAAATACAAGGTATTTCATTACTATTTTTTGCGATTCAATTTATTTAACTTATAAGACACATCTTAACAATTTAGTTTTCATTTAATTTTATTTTTATGGATTCACCCAATTATAGCATTCATCAAAAATTATAAATTGTTTCAAAGTTTATTTTTAATAAAAATTGTTATCGATTTGTTCATAAACTGTTTCATTAGTTTAATACTTACTGTCAATTGATTTTTGCTTAATATAACATTTTTTACAAATAAGTTTATATTAATTTTATAGAAAATTTAGTTTCAAAAAGTGAATTGAAGTGAAAATCAATTAATCAACAATCAATGTTTAAATATTGTTAATTTGAAAATATAATTTGAAAATATATTGATTATAAATATTTATTAATTTCTAGGCTTTTTCGATATTCCTGTCGATAATTTGTTTGCAGAGCCGGCAGTTCTGAAGTGGATCAGAGAAAACATACCTGAATGGCGTTCATGTATTATCGGTAAATATATATTCTAAATAAGCTATAGTTTCAATAATTTAATTGATTATAAATTATTTAATTAAAGTATCTCCTGATGCGGGCGGAGCTAAAAGAGTCACTTCAATAGCAGACAGACTTAATGTTGATTTTGCGCTAATTCATAAAGAAAGAAAAAAGGCTAACGAAGTGGCGTCAATGGTTTTGGTGGGAGAAGTACGTGATCGGGTGGCTATACTTGTAGATGATATGGCGGACACGTGTGGAACTATTTGTCACGCGGCACAAAAGTTGTCAGAAGCGGGAGCTTCAAAAGTATACGCAATTCTAACTCATGGAATATTTAGTGGTCCCGCTTGTCATCGAATAACATCCGCCGCTTTGGAAGCATTAGTTGTTACCAATACTATACCACAAGAGAAGAATATGAAAGATTGCCCTAAAATACAAGTGAGTTTTGTTATTAATTATAAATGACTATTAAGAGTAATTATAAATTGTTTTAAATTATTAATTTCTAGTGCATTGATGTAAGTATGATATTGGCTGAAGCCATACGTCGGACTCATAACGGCGAAAGTGTTTCTTATTTGTTTTCAAACGTTCCGATGTAACCAAAATTAATTATAATTCCAATATTTGTACGATTCATACGATTGACAAATCAGTTTACCATCAATTCGCTTATAACTCAACTTAATTTTTAGTGCCAATTAATTTACATTCCATTAGTATATAATATCAAATATTTTTTCGCATTATTAACAAATGTTATTATTAATTGACAGTTAGTTTTATTATCTCTTAATTTGCATGAAATATGTTTTCGCAAAATTGATATTTGTATTGATTTTTTGCTTATTATACGACTTATAACACAAATGAATTTGCATTTTGTTGATTAATAGTAATTCTTACTAAATAATGTTAAGTAAATAAATGTAGAATTGACTCACGAATCGATTGATTTGTTCAATTGAAGTTTGATTTGTTTATTCCATTTTAAATGATAACAGATTTCTCATTTCATGGCAGAAGCAATAAGACGTAGTCATAATGGAGAAAGTATTGGCAGTCTATTCAAAGAAGTGCCCTTTTAGTTCTCATTTATTAACAATTATTAATAGTTATCCATTTATTAGTTATTTATTAGTTATTTATTAGTTATTTATTAGTTATTTATTAGTTATTTATTAGTTATTAATTTGTTTTTATATCAATTTTATTCATAATCAAGTAATCAATTTATTATACTTTTCATCTCATTTAGTTATACAATAATCGTATAAATAATTATCAATTTATTCAACACAAATAAATTGACAATTAATATGCTTTGTAATTACAGCGATATATAAGACATTTAATACAATAAATATAATTATCGATATCTTTCAGCAATCATTTCATAAATAGTTCTCATTTTATAAGAAAACTATGATTTAAAGCTTATTTTTTAAAATGAATGATAATTAGTTTTCAAAATCCGATTTTATTCAAATCAATACTAAATATTAAAAGATGTTTCAAAATGATAAGTGAAAGATACTTTTCAATAAAAAATAAATTGAAAAAGTGTTTAAAACCTGTAAAATATTCACTCAGATAGACTAAAGCTTTTTTCAGGCAAAATAAATGAAATCTTTAACCATAAAATGTATAAATATGTATTTGCAGAAATTAAATGACTGAGAAAATAATAGAGAGACGAGTCCTTTTGTTTTACATATTGAATTCAAATATTTGTGTATTTAGTTAATTTATTCCAAAAAATTAATTCTACATTAAACTTGATTATGCTCAAAATCTATTTATAGAGTGAAATGTTTTGGAAAGCGATTTACTGAATAAGCTCTTAAGAATAGTAAATCAGATTGTTCATCTGAAAGTCATTGCAACTTTTCTTTATCTGAAATTTTAAGATATACAATCACTCAAACAATGTTATCAATACAATTATTAAAAATAGGTTTAAATCAAACAAATAATAAATTGGCACAAAAACAGGGATAAGCGTTGAGTTAACTTTAATTTGTAAATCAAACACAAATCTACATTTGAGATGAAAATGAAGTGATAACTTAATCACATGAATTTATAAGTACTGATTGTATTTTGAGTATTCACAAATTTATCAATATTGATATCTGAAAATGAATAAAAATCATGAGAGTTACCATTGAATGATTAAATTAATAGAAACTCACGGATAAGGAATAGGCTGAAAACTTTGTTGGTGTCCCTGTTGACCATTTTGTTGATTTCTGGCAAATAAAATACCGAGTATCAGACCTTTGAGAAACTTCTTGTCTCCCATCGCTATTATATTTCCAATCGATATTATAAACAATATTATGCAAGCTATCAATAATTTTGCATTAAAAGAAAACATTTTTTGATTATCTTAATTCAACAGACTTTGAATTATGAATAAATTAAGTGATGATGAGTCAAACTTTAAATATTTATATATCGGTTATTAAAAAGTTACACTTCATTTAACTAAAATAGTATTTTAAGCTTAAGGACAACACCCAATCACCCAATTTCTAGATAGCATTCAAATAACTATTAAATCAATCAAAATCAAACTTTTCTATAATTATTGATGCGTTTCATTTGAGAGAATTAAAAGCACAGCTACTCTATGCTTAAATAATTTAATTATTTATTAATTCTATAATTTGATTCCAAAATTAAACCTGTCTTAATGTAATAAATGAGAAAATATTTTGTTATAATTCATATGCATTGCTAATTATTTGACAGATAAGTCAGTAAACTCTGAAATAATTAGATATTTAAAGTAGAAATACTTTTACTTATTTTTGATTTGAGGTTTGTTTAAATTTAAAGGTAAACTAATTTCTGGACTTTTCAAAGTTCTAATATTGGATTCAAGAATAAGAAACGCCTCTAATAAATGATTGTATATAACCTTTAATCGACTAAATTTATAATTTATTGCATATTCAATAGACAAGCCATGATTTCCTCTTTATCTCATTTTGTTCTATCGATTAAATAATATTTGCGATGTCTTTGTTTCGAATACTATTAGTATTAATTGTTATGCTTCTATTGTTTCAACAAATGTTATGTCAACATATCTCTAAGCATTTTTTCAAAGGATTACTTTTAGGAGGACTTTTCGGACACGGAAAAAAATATTTGAATCACGAAAAAAAGCATAAAGAACATCATCATGTAACTAAACATATCATCTCACATTCGGTTCCAGTCTTGTAAGTCATTAACATTTAAGTCGTTCTAATTATAATAGTAATAAAAAGTTTTATTTTAAATCATAATACGATGTTTTAAACTTTTTAAGTTCAAATTTGAGATATCAGTCAATAAGTACACTTTTAAGTTATAGACTTCAAAATACGAGAAGTCAATTAATATTAATTCAATAAGAATCTGAAAATGAGAATGAAAAAAGTTAAGACAAGTGTTCTTTCGTTTTAATAATTTAATTTTTTGGGGTCTTTCGCTTTTGATCTTTCAATTTTTATTTGGCTTTTATTATATACTGAATTGGTAGAGAAAAAAGTGTTAATTCTAGTGATATGCTCAAGCTTTTGGAGGAAACGATCAGATTTATTAAATTTGAAGGGAGAAGATTCCAAATTCAACCAATTTATAAGATTAGAAAAATTTTCAAAATAATATTGTTTCTAAATAATTATTTGATATTCATTATTGTGTATCATATTGTGCTCAATTATGATAATTTTTATAATCAGTATCAATAATATATTATAATTGAAAATATATTTATAATCAGTATCACTAAATACATTCCGTGTGAACATAAGGAGAAACATATAGATTATGGTCATTATGTCGAACACTTTAATGAATATGACGGACACGGCCAATATGGAGGACTTGGAAAACTTGGAGGACATGAAGATTTTGGTGGACACGAACATGCATTCGAACATTCAAGCTTTGGCTCATATGAAGAAAATGAAATTTGATTTTCAAATAACTTATTTTATTATAATATCAGAATTTTGTGATTTATTCAATTGTTTTATTTTAGAAATTATAGTATACATTAATAATATTTGTAAATATTTGAAAAAGACTGAATAATATTAGAAAATTTTGTAATTCTCACTTAATATACATATTTTTGCATAACTAAACTTTTGGAAAAATTATAGGATTTTGAGTTCAATGTTTTAACATTGTTTTGTTTTAAATGTTAATTTATAATTATGATTGTCTTTTTTTAGTGCCAATTCTTGTTTATAATAATTATCTTTCATCTGAATCATTTCACAAATGTCTTTATTTATAAGCAGATACTTTTTTTTCAAAAAACAGTATTTTTATGGGGAAGTATTTGATAATTTTTTGAAAAAAAATGAGATAAAGTTTATGAACTGTAAATTAAATAAACTGTAGAAATATTACTATTTATATTAAAGTTGCAAATCTTAGAAATAAGAAGTTTGACTGTGATATCGATTCGTTGATTGCATATGATATCACAGTTTAAGTTTCTTTTGCATTTAATTCAATGATCAATAAAACACTTCGTTAATAACGGCGTGAATGCATTCATCAAAATATACTTATTAGTTAGGACTCACTTTTATTTATCATTAATTTTAAGTTCAACTTCTATTGCATTCTCAAAATTCGTTTAATAATTCAAAATATATTTATAATTACTTAACGAGATTTTATATGCAATTGATATACAATGATTTTATTTACTTTTAAATCTAAGTTTTAATTTGATAAATAATTAGTTACGTTATAAATAAATATACATGAGATGATGATAATTATGAGAATTTGATGTTTAACTTATCATTAGTTTAAATTGAAGTTAATCTTTATATAACACAAGGCAATTGAGTGTAACGTAATGAAAAACCTATCATTTAAACAAATTAAATAAGTATAATCAAAAATTATTATTCAAATTGTTAGTAATTTTACCGGTTTGTGAATTGAATGCATTATTAAAGTGATCGCCATTTGATCTTACTTTCAATTGAAAAGGTTTTGATCGGGCTTTAAAAAAATAATAAATGTTTAATTAAAAAAAGATTCAATAATTGTAAATGTATTAATTTAAAATTTAAGAAAACTACTGACAGATAATGAAGTCATGATCGAGTAGTTTTGCGCCACAGAATCTGTCCTCTCCCTGACCCGTGCCTTCAAGTGATCCCTGATCTATACCAATAAAGTCGTCGAAATTGCAAAGACTGCCACTCGCGCCGCCTGATAATTAATTAAATAAAATGATAGTTTGTTAGTGTAATTGGTTAACTAAATAATGCTAACCATTGCATAATCGATGGGGAAATAGAGGATCGCGTTCGGGAGGTAGTACTCCAGGCAAGTTTGCCATTCCTTCGGAGCCAAGGGTTTTGCCTCTTTTGCCTGTTTTGCCTGTTATAAAAGGGAATGGATGTGAACACTCACCAATTTCGCTATCTTTTCCTGTAATCACATTTTAATCAAAATTATTTTATTAATAATTCAATTATAAGTACTTGCCTTCAAAGGGAGCGCCAAATAAGAAAGAACCCATTTCTGAAGTTTCCCATTTAATGGCACAAAAGTTCTCTTCTGTTCGTATGCATACAGTGTAACGCAAATTCGCTAAATATCGCGCTCTATATTCAATCTGTTTAAATTCAATTTAATTATATTCTCATTATTGATGAGTCAGTTAATTAGATTCAATCAAATATAAGATGATTTAAACCATACTTTAGGTCCAAAATTAAAACTCTGAATGATTTCCGTTGGATTTCTATAATATTGAAGACAACCAGAAGGAGCCATATCTAGATTATTGCACGGAATCATATTTATTTTGATTTTCCACTTTCTATTGACACTTCCACCATTTGTGACCACCGAAAGAACCGCTGGATTAGCACTTCCCCGACCCATATCTATATAGACTATCAATTGAAAAAACAAAAAATTGAAGTTAAGCATAATATCGATAATAAGCTTGAAATATTTGAAAACAATATGACTTACTGTGTTGGCCTCCGTTCTCCCCACAAATAATGGGCAAACGGTCGCCAACAGTGGTCCTCACCATAAATGAATCTGTTGTACAGAACCCATTCTCATCGGGTTGAGATACTGAGAACTCTTGGAAATCTATTTTGAATAATTAAACTATAAAAACAGTAACTTTAATGACTTCGTCAGATTGAATCATCGATTTGAGAGTATTTATGAGGATATTTATGAGGATATATAAATATCAATTTGATAATCATATACAAGTGTTTGTCACTATCTTAATATTTGATGATTCAAAGTGACTCTTAGTGATAATAATGGCAAATCAAACCTAATCTCAATTGGCAAACATTATCCAACTTTTTAATGGTAACTTGACATGTATTGGTATCATTTTCAAAGCTAGGATACTGTCGATTCACAAATAGTGTTTCATTTTGATTAGTTTCTCCACCACAAGTGAATTTGAAAGAACAACAGGCAGCGAATCCATTAGCACAACGACCGACTACTGACCCCTTTCTATTCAAACAATCATTCTTTGAAACAATAATTAAGTGTAATTATTTGAATCAATCAATAAATAGGTATTGAAATGATATTTAATGATAAGTGAATACCTCATAAAGACAAGTCCCGCCCTCATCACTATCTCCAGAACATGCAGTGTTCTGAAAACGAATGACTGAAAATATTCCGGGAATAGAAATAGGTCTTCCAAACTGTGCCTTCGATGGCATACTTTTCATAATAAGTATCAAACCAATAGCCAACAAACTCGGATAATACAAGTATTGCATATCAGATATTTAAGATGAGCTCTAAAAATATTTCAGTTGATCAAATCGGAGCTCATTATTTAAATAGTTAAAATTTTATTTAAGTTCTAAAAAGTTTAAGATCTGCCACTACTCTCATCAAAACTGTTTTTCAAATATTTGATGAGTTGTGTTGAAATTCGTTATTTTCACTTTCCAAGTGATTAATCACTTTTTGATAATAAAATTTTGAGAAAGTTTTTGATGTTCATAAGTTTTGTAAATTTTGAATTGAGTAACTGTTAGTAAAGCTGGACTTTCTCTTCTTATATCATAAAACAGTTTCATTAATATAACTTAACACAAACTTTTGTTCAAAACTATTTGTCTAAAAAGGGTTTAAATGAATATCGATTTAATGAGAAGAGTAATTGTTATAATAAAAAATGAATTCTCTATTCAAGAAAGTGTTATTATATAAGTTCTTAACATTTCAATCAATTGATGCTTTCGCAAAGTTTTCTTTCTTACCTTTTTTCGAGTTAATAAAACAATTGTGTAAATAATAATTAGAATTTGACTAATAATTAAAGTTTAAGTTATAAAAAAATTTCATTTCATCAGTAAATATGATGTTAAATAAAGTTTTGTTGATTGTACAGTAACTTCTCTTACAATTTCGATTTGAGTAACAGTTGTTCACAAAACCAGGAAATCCAATGTTAAGGTCGTGTTAATGCCTGAGGCGATGATGCTATCAATGGCATCAACAACACAGACAGACACTTAAATGATTGCGATTTAAAATTAAATAACATTAAACTGAGGTGAAGGTCATAAATGTTAAATAATAGTTGATTTTAACGGCATTTTTGTTAAATGCGATAAAAGACAGCTCTCAAAGCACTTCCTTATTTTGCAAAAAAGATACAAATGAAATGTTTAAATTCTATAATTTCATACCTTTGAATAAATAATTTTCTATGCTTTCAGGTCATTAACAAATCTTTTCAGTGATTCAGTATTTATTTTTCGCTGAATTTGATGTCAATAAATAAAATCGCTCTCATTATTATCAGTGCATTACTTCTCAAACAAAGGTTTCACAAATTAATTCTCATAAAATATTAAAAAATAATTTCAAAATTGAATATTTGTTGGGAAATATTTAAACAATTGTGAGATCAATGTTCTAGAATTGAAAGATAGCTAAGATATAATAACTATAGAATATCTGATTTACTGGTTATCCAAAATCAACATCGATTGCATTAAAGTTCATTTTGGTTTGAAAAAGATTTTACGATAATTAGCAAAACTATTTAATTGAAAGAAAGAACTCAAAGATTATTCTTAGGTTATTGTTTTTTGTGTTTTATGTGTTTTGAGCAATTTTTAGAAAAAGACTTGTGAAAAATGAAAGCTTCATATCAAATATAAAAAAATTTTCACTTTCTTATGGCGTATGATTTTATACAAATCTATAACTTTTTAGAATGAAATGGAATAGTTTTAATTTTTCAGAGATTATGAAAGGAATAAAAACTTCATTTAAACAGAATCATTGTTCAGATAAACTCTTAATTAATGATTTATTTGATATTGATTTGAAAATCATAATTGAAAATAAATGAGAAACAAATGATTTTAGAATACTTTCACTTTTAATAATGATTGAAATAATTATAAAGTAGTAAAGAAAAGACCTATAATTATTGAAATGCCTGTTAAATGATATTATGATTGATCTGAATGATGCCAATGATATAACATCCTTATGATGCATACGATTCAATTGAATTGATAGTGATGTTGAACGATAGCCACAAATGAGAGCCACAAATGAGAGCCACAAATGAGAGCCACAAATGAGAGACCGGTCTTGACAGCCAATGACCCATTATATAAGAACTAAACCGCTATTTCCGGGTCTATCATTTGTTTTGAAATTGTTGAGCTCGTAGTGCCAAATGTGAACAGAGCTAACATCAGACATCATCTCAACAAATATCTACAATGGTTCGTATCCTTACTTTTCATACATATTTTCTATTGAGTAAAACTGCTTTAAAACAGTTATTTTTTATTGCAATCCTTTATGAGAAATAATTAAAATTTTATATTAAAAGGATTAGAAAATACTTTTAATATTTATTAATAATTTTGAAAAATGTTTTCTTTGAAAGCTTACTTATATAAGATATAAGATGTTTTGCGTTTAAATTAAAAGATGATAAGTTTAATTAGAATTTAGTTTTGTTTCTATATTTAAACAATTCTATATTTTTAAAGCGTAACTATTTTTAAACAATTTGTTAAAAATGTTGACATATCTATTAAATGATTTGAGTTAACCATTGTGTTAATTATTTGCATATTTAGATTCGTCCATCTTTTATCTTATTGTCTCTGCATTTGATAACATCGGTCTATAGTCAGGGGGCGTTTAGACCGCCATCAATACCAGCTATCTTTGCAATTATTCGATATCAGAACAGTCCGTGTAATACAGAATCGAATACTCCGGGAACGTGTTTAGCACAAAATGATTGTCTGACTCGATCGGGAACTCCTGATGGCACCTGTGCTTCAGGATTCGCCTCCTGTTGTAATTTCAAATTTACGTGCGGCGGAAGAACTAAAGAAAATGAGACCATTTTTGTCAATAATCTCTACCCAAAGACAGATAATGGAACCAATACATGTCAAGTTACAATCGATAAGCAGCCAAATGTTTGTCAATTAAGACTCGGTTCGTTTGCAAAAATATTATTTTTCAAAAAAATTGTTAAAATCCATAAAAAAAATTGTTGAATTGTCAGATTTCGAAGAGTTTGCTTTGGCTCAACCCGATGAAAATGGTCAATGCACTACTGATTCATTTATGGTTAGAACTACTGTCGGTGAACGACTTCCTATTCTTTGTGGAGAAAATAATGCACAACATTGTAAGTCATTGATTAACAACGTTTTTGAGAAAAAAAATCAAATTTAATAATATGTCTTATATTGGACACAAATAGTATACGTAGATATGGGTCGCGGTTCAGCTAATCCTGTGGTCTTATCAGTGGTCACAAATGGCAATAATATCGGTCGCAAATGGAAAATCAAAATAAATATGATTCCGTGCAATAATCTAGATATGGCTCCTTCTGGTTGTCTTCAGTACTTTAGGTCACCGTCAGCTGTAGTTCAAAGTTTCAATTATGGACAACCGGTTTGTCAGATGCTTATGAACTCAACTTCTAATCCGAGCATTTATAAGCGCTGTTAAAAAGCATTTTAAAAAGTTTATAGATTATCAATCGTTCAAACAATTCAGCTGAGGCTTTATTTTTTGAAATAATTTTTTATTCAGTAAAAACAATGCCTATGAATGTCTTGAACTTGGAGTTGATTCTTGTAATCGCGCAGTAAATTAGCATTTATTTGAAATGAGGCCATAAAATAAACAAAAATTTAATGAATATTTAGCTGGACGGAAGAGCTCGATATTTATCAAACTTGCGCTACACTTCTTGTGTTCGCGTAGAAGAAAACTTTTGTTCAATAAAGTGGGAAACAGACCTTCCCGGCTCATTCTCATGGGGGGCACCTTTTGAAGGCAATTTGACCTCAAGAGGAGCGAGTGGTGGTCTCTGTAATGTCGATGATTTCATTGGTATTGATCAGGGAAGTGCTGAAGGAAGTGGTCCGGGAGAGGATAGAATTTGTGGAACAAAATTATTAGATGATGATTATATCATATGTAAGTCAATTTTGAACTACATGTCAAACAACTTATATAATATTCTCTCATTTCCTAATTAACAGCCCGTTCAAAACCATTCCAATTGAAAGTGAGGTCAAATAGTGATCAAAAACTAAATGCTGAAAACTCTCAGAATGGTATGTATTCTATTATAGATATCAAATAAACAATATATTTATAAATCTAATATAACTTTAACTTCAAAACTCATACAGAATTGAGTTGTTGATATCTCTTAATCATTATTCAATGTTATAAATTGATGATTAATTTAAACTATTTTCTTAGGATTTTCGTTACGTTACGTTCAGTTGCCGTGTGTTATATGATTGCATTGAATCAATTGCATTCAATTCTCATTTAGCGCTCATTAAAGCTGATAACAAACAAAACAACACAACATTCAAATCTTACACAAAATAACACCAAAGATAACTAAAACATAACTAAATCTTAAACACTTTAAATTCAATACAAATAATATTAATTGCAAAATAAGTTACAATTTGTACATAAAAGCATACAAAACAATTAAACAATTAAACAATTAAATAAAACTTCTACAATTACAACAATACTCAATACAACAGAGCTTATAATACAAACAATGTAAAAAATGCCAAAATGTAACAAAATTAATAGGAATATTATCGCAGTCTTGCAGTCATCGATTGATTAATTTATTGCACTTTTCACTTATTTATTATTAAGTCATTATTATATAATATTAATAAAATATCTATTATTTTAAATCAAACAATTGTATGAATTTATTTGAATATTCAATTATTTATTCAAACTATTAAAAAAATTATTTCAACTGTGAGTTATCTTTTTGTAACTATGAATAATTTGACTAAACTTTTTCAAATACTAACTGAATGCAAAATGAGTTAACTGTCATTCAAGGAAAGCATAAAAACTCATTAATAAGTTGAAATTTTTTTATTCATTAGTGGTTTTTTTGTTATTCACATTTAAAAACAGGCCAATTCAGGTTCAGATAAGTTATAAGTTTATGAGAAAAGTTCCTCTCAATTTTTTTTTAATCTGCATCAGCTTTTCTTACCTGAAGCAGTTTTTTTTTATAAAATTCTTTTCTTTAAAATTTAATCATAAAAGATTTTTGAAACATGAAAATTAAATTAAATTATTAGATCGTCAAATATTGAGTAAATTGTTATCTTCACATTATAAATATGTGCAATTATACTGTATTAAGCAAACAATATTTAAATTCAATACATAAATATAAAAGTTGTTAATTTTATTTGATATAAAGATGGTATGCGTTTGTAGTTTTTGATATAATATTTGATTTTGATTCTTATTTTTGGTAACCTCTAAAAAAATATTATGGTGTGATCTGACTGACAAATGTTACGCATACACTCAAATCACTCTAATCTGACCAAAAAAATAACTTATAGTTTAGTCGTTTTCGTCAAACAATTGAATTCTATGAGTCTCTTAACTAACAATTTGATGAAAATAGTTAAAGACTTTTAATTCTAATCAAAATATTAATAAACTTCAGTTCTATGCATGAGTTTTTGTTTAGTAATGTATTAATTTGTTCAAAGAATAAATGATAGACATTGAAGTGGAATTACATTCGAGTTGAGATATATTTGAGAACGATTTAAACTCAATTAAAGATAGAATTTTGATATAAAATTTGAAAACAAAGTTCAAATGAGCTAATATTGATGTCAATAAGACTGAAAATAAGTAAATTTGAAAACAGTAAACACTTTGTGGTCTTAACTTATTAAGTTTGATCACAAACTTGAAAACTTGTTTCGAAAAATAATTCAATAAATAAGTAATTCTTGAATAAAATGCGAATTTGATGGTAATCCTATTGAAAAACTTGAACCTGAAATGATAAACAACACCAAAGACTTCTTTAATCGGTTGATGACCTGTTTCTCGTAATACTTCCGCAATCACATAGAGAAATATCGAATTTTGAGTTCAGTTCTGTCATAAGTCCAAAACTTGAGCAAAAGCTAAATTAAAGTTTTTAAAAGTCTCATTCACTCGAAGCGAATCAATCGTAAGTATGACTGTTTGATAACATTTCTATATATTCAATCAATATTAAATCGAAATATTTTCTTAAATGTATTGATTTCCACAAATTGAATGCATTCATCAATTGATTCATCAATTGATTC
>JAQFXV010000205.1:0-29679 GCA_034694065.1 Camisia spinifer
TTATAACTGAAGCTTCAGAACAAACATTAGGCGCTAATCAAAAGTTAAGTTCTGCAAAACGTTTAGAGTTTAAGACTTTGGACAAGAATGTGAACGAACCTAAAAAATATGAATTCAACGAAAAAGACTTAACCATAACTTTGACTCCAATGCAAATCAAAACTTTTCTCATTAAAGTTAAACCACAATAGAAATTGATAAAATATCTGTTTTTCATTCAATAATGATTTCAAATGCAATGATTTTGTTGGATAAAAATTTTGTCTTTATTAAAAAATTTCTACATTGATATTATTCATCTTTAACTAACAATTCGTTGATAATAATTAAAATTAATCACTGAATCGGATGTTAATTAATCGGTAAAAGTTTTTGCGCTAAAAATATTGCATCCCTTAAAACGTAACGTTATTTACGTATGATTTGAAACAATTAAGTGTAGACTCACTTTTAGAGTAGTGGTAAATATTGATAATTGTTTTCAACTCAAAAGTAGGTGTAATTATTAGACCGGTATTTATATTAATATTATTTAAATAAATAATATTTAAGTTTATAAGACTTTATATAAGATTTGTTTAACAAACTCTACAAAACGACAACTAATTGTCCTAATTTTCAAACATAATATATCATAAAAATGACTATAACTTGAAATGTATACTAATTTTAAAGTTATTTCATATCAATATTTTGAATGTCATATAAAATAATGTTTTAATTTTCAAATATATTTTAGATCTCATAAAAAACTCAGACTCTATTCATATTAATTGTGATTTGAGTTAGAAAAGAAGTGACAAATAGATAATAAATGACGTCTAGAAGTAAGACAACATCTTCGCCACCACTTCATAAGGTAATAATGGTTGGAAGCGGTGGTGTCGGGAAGAGTGCACTCACTTTACAGTTCATGTACGACGAGTTCGTTGAAGATTATGAGCCAACAAAGGCTGATTCCTATAGAAAAAAGGTTGTGCTCGACAATGAAGAGGTTCAGATCGATATACTCGACACCGCTGGACAAGAAGATTATGCAGCCATTCGTGACAACTATTTCCGATCTGGAGAAGGATTTCTTTGTGTCTTCTCTATTACCGAACACGAGAGCTTTGCGGCCGTTAATGAATTCAGGTTTACATTCATTTATGATTTATTTATTTTCTAATTTATCGATATTTTGACCTCAATTTCAGTTATCAATCATTTATTTCGACTAATGTTTAATAGAGTGTTAAGAGTTTTGTTTTAATTTATTCATTAGAGAACAGATATTGCGAGTAAAGGGCGACGAAAACATTCCCTTTGTATTAGTTGGTAATAAAGCAGATCTTAATGAGAGGCGAAGAGTGACTCTCGAAGAAGCGCAACGACTGTCAGAACTATGGAAAGTGCCATACGTTGAGACTTCTGCTAAAACTCGATTAAATGTTGATAAAGTGAGTCATTTATCAGTATATCATATATCATATCAGTTATCGATTGACTTTTGGGTCACTCATTATCTCATTCGTTATAAAAATAATTATAAAATAATTTTAAATCAATTAAATATCAGTGTTTTCAATATTCATTATTTTATCTTTAATGCAAAATTTGAATAGACTTTTAATAATTGATTTTATAATCATTTCATTTATAATATAATTGTTATTATAATTTATTTAAAATTTATTTTCAAATATTTTTCTTCAATCAGTCACTAATTAATTGAATGACTGTTTTCTCGAATGATTGATCTCTAAATATTTGTTAATTTTTTGTTACTAAAGGTTTTCTATGACTTAATGAGAGAAATAAAAAAAAGGAAATTATCTGAAGCGGAAACAAGTAATGGACCAAAAAAGGCCGGAAGAAGAAAGAAAAGGAGATGTATTATTCTTTAGTTTGTTTATCATTCAACTTAACAGAGTTTTCAAGAGTAAAAACTAATTGTTTTATAAATAAAATACTAATCTTTTTCTTTGAAAAAACGATAAAACATTTCCTATTCGATATTTTTTGCATATTGTTCTCAATTGGTATTAAAACATAATGATATGTAACAGACATAATAATTAGTTGATTAATATTTTTCAGAAAAATTACTGTTTAATATGCATTGAATTTATTGTAATTTACATAAAATATACTCATTGAAAATGATTGTTACTAAAAAATTCAGATTTTATAAGTCTTATTACAATAGCTTTTTGTAAACGAACGAAAAGCATATCGTTTTTTGTATTTAATTAATATCGAAATGCAGTCAAAATGAAATTTAAGTTTTAAATAACAGTTTTTACATAATTATTCCAATAATATGTGAGTTGGCTTTTATTTTCATTTAATTTGACTGTTATTTTGCTCAAAATGTATCAGTCATTCAGTCTTATCACTACTTATTGTACATTACATTTTGGTTTTATCACAATATATCGATAGTTGTATTAACGAAAAGTGCCATTTAATTGATTAATAAATTAAATATAATTTTATGTTTCATTTCTCACATTTCTTCATTCGTATCGATATTGATTTCGATTTCATTTTTGCAAATCTGTTGAATGACTATTGAATCAATTTTTGAAAACTTGAAAAATACTATATTTTCCAACTTTAATGAGTGATTGAATTCAATGATTATCTCATAATTTGAGGAATTATTGTTTTTATAAAATAGTTCTACTGAATGATAAGATTGATTTGAATTTTTCAAGGAATAAATCCAAAGCTGAAAAGGGATTTTGGGTTAATTAATTGTTATCAATTCTTAATTGTCGACAACAATTAGATAATTCTCAATCGATTGAATTGATTATTGACAGTAGAATTAATCCCTATTTTATCGGATTAATAGCAGTTTAAGCTCGAAAAAGTTTGCAGTCTTTTTGCCATCAATTAGTCTCTAAACTCCCCAAAAGTGCATATAAACCAAATCATTTTTGTCTGATTCGAAATCAAATTGAGTGAGAACTGACCAAAAAGCTGAAATTCTAGCCTTAATTATGAAGAAATGAATATCTTAGAGACAAAACTTGAATAATTGTTATGAAACGCCGATATCAGTAACTGATATTGAATTAATCCCTGAACTTATGAACGAATGGTTATTTGAATGGGAAAGTAGAGATTGTGAATGGATTTGACGTAATAATGAAAAGTAAACTTATTACACGAATTCGTATTTGATAAATTAAAGTACACAATATTCAATAATGAATGCAACACTAAGGTCATTAGCTCAAGCCTTGTATGTGTTTTAAGCTTCAAATCAACATTAAAAGTCAACTTTTAAAAGTCTTCATTAGTAATTATTGCTAATGATTATAAAAAAATATCTCCAGATTCATTGCCAAATATAAACGATAAGTTTATAACTCGAGTTTATAAGTTAGATAACTCGACAAAATCATTTTTGGCACATGTTTTACCTCAAATTAATACTTTATAAATTCCATTCAAAATCCAAAGTTCTTAAAACTAATATTTAAATTACTCAAAGGTTAGGAAAATATCTGAGAATAAGATTTTTTTAATCAAAATTAAAACTTTATATAAAAGTTTAAAATAGAAATTATATTCAAAAGTAGCGCCAGATTTGTGTGAGATCTCAAAACGTCATCGTTTTCTCATAACTGGCATTGTCTTCATTGTAAACAATAGTTAATAAACTCCGCAAATAGATTAAATCGCCGGCTATTTATCGATGAATTAAGTCTCACTTCAAGTTATTTTTTAAAAAATTAGTTAATTTTTATAAAGTTAAATGAAATGAAAATCTAATGATTAAATTTGAATTAATAATTAATAATTTTAAGAAAATTGACATCAACTAAAAAACGTGAAATTAAGCTGAAAATTGTCCAAAAGAAGTACTAAATAATCAATAATTAAATTGAATTGAAATAAATGAGACTTAATTGCAATGAAATGATGGCAACCGATGACATCACGGAATGTATGTTCACTGTTGGGAGTATTGTCTCATGTGTTACATGTTTTGATGTCAAAATTGAAGGAGAAGTCATTGCATTTGATTATACAAAACGATTACTTGTTTTAAGTGAGCATTTATTCAATTATTATCTTAATTGTATTGCATTTAATCCTTTTAATTATAATTAGAGAGCAATAGTAGTGATGGAAACAAGAATCTGAATGATGTCAATTGGATTAATTTGGAGTTTGTTAAGAATGTTCAGATTGAGAAAGAAGTTAAACGTGAAGATGTGGTTAACACTCAATTACCACAAATTAATACACAAAAGGTTAACATTCATTATCTTTATTAAGTTTAATTATTGACTCTTTTTATTAACTCATTCCTTATATTGTTTATTAATTTCTTATTACAAATATTCAATTCACTATCGATTAGTCTTTTTTATAAGTTTCAAATTTTTATTTCATATCTTGAGAGAAATTATTGTCAAATAATTTACAGTTTTCTCAGTATTTAATAATCTCTAAATTTAATGTCTATTTATAAATGTTTAAACAAGTCTTAAAACCAAATCAAAGTAAAGACTTCTCAATAAGTTTTAGGAATGAATGAATTGCTTTCAATATTATTCAATTATTTTTGAAAACATTCATTGATTTTCGTTCTCTGAATCTGATAATTGCAAAAATTATTATGTCTTCAATCACTTGATTCGGTATTTGATATAAACCTATTTCTCATTAATATTTTAAAGGTTGAAGAGAGGGCTCGAAAGGCTGTGGAAGAGCGCAAAAAGTTGACCGAAGCCTTCAAAGCCGGCATTGGAACCGATGGACTCAAACTATCTCTCTCTATATCGAAAACGTAATTGTTTAAGCATTTAATTTGATTCAAAGTTAATGCAATTATTGTCTGTTCTAATCATTAGCATTAATGTGAGTTATGAAGCAAATGATATAATAGTTGAGAATAGTGTGCGAATAACCCCTCCCTATAAAGTGGATAATTGTGTTGGATTGAAATCACGCGCGAATTCGCCTTCAGATCCATTGAAATTTACTAAAAAATTGGTTAGTTTTCAATCGATTTTATCTTTAAATAATTATTAATTTGAATTAATCTCAAAATGTTTTATTTGTGTTTTGAAATAAGGTCGAGAAGTATTGGAATGATCAACAAAATAAAAATGCTCAGAAGACTGCCAATTCAGTGGTGCCCACAGACAAACCCCCCTTTAATAATAAAGGATAACAATTTTTATTTTAAAATTTAATATATTTTAAAGATAATAATCATAACAACAAAAATAATTAATGACGAAAATATTAAAATTAAATCTTATTTAAATTCAAGTCTTTGATTGAAAAATAGGTTTTTTTTATCTCGTTTGTGATTATATTAAAATCCAAAATCATTTGAAAATTAAATGAATTTTATTTACGAGAGTTTAATATATATTGAAAGTGAATGAATAATCTTTAAATCTAATATACGTGATAATGAAAGCATTGAGTGATAAGTGTGTAAAAACAAGTTTAATGCTATGCAAAAAGTAAAATAAGAACTGGTTCCGCCCGGGATCGAACCGGGGACCTTTTGCGTGTAAAGCAAACGTGATAACCACTACACCACGGAACCCACATATTAAACTAACAATAATTAATCTAAATCAATTTAGTTGTATTTATCACTTCAAATTTTCAATACAGCTCAACATCAAGTCTATTCCATCTCTATTATTAATCAAATCATTAATAGTATTCATTTACAACTCCATTAGTATTAGTTCTCGTTCTATACATATATTTCTTATGTTTAATCATATTTATAGCCTTTAATGTTATTTATAGTCAATTCCATTAACACTTATTAAGTTATTTAAGTTAAGCTCAATATTTCTCAAGTTTTAATCGAAACAAAATAATAGTTTAAACATTTTTATATTTATTTCAATCAATAATTACAAGTTTTCTGTCAGAGTTTGTTGAGATTTAACATTTGAATTCATTTTTATAATATTTATTTACAATTTAATGAATAATTTAAATCAGAATAAATTTTAGAATAAACTGAATCTAAACTTGATTTCAGTTCAAACTATCAGTGAATTTAATTAATAAAAATGTGTTCAATAATAATAAGTAATAATAAATAAAATAATTTAACATAAATTATAAAACAAAATGAACAGAAAAACACATTTTATTATTAATGAACAGAAAATCTAAAAATTGAATTGAATTTAGAGTTGAATCGAATCCTTATTATCCTTATTATCATTACTATTATGACAATTCTTATTATGTTTTTTGTGACCAAAACAGTTATCAGTTTCATCTTCACTATCGTCTGAAGAACTTTCACCGAATTGTCTCTGTTTTTCGAAAATACAACAACATTTCGACTTCTTTTTATTCATATTTTCGTTATCAACAGTCTCTTCACTGAACGACACTTTCTTTGAGTCACTCTTTTCTTCACTAGTTTTCGCTTTTTTCAGTCTAAGTCTCAAAACTTGTGGCGAAGTATTGGTTGATGAACTGCTGTCTGAACACAATTCGGTTATGGATTCGGTTTTCGTGTGAGACATCTTTTTGTTTGAGTTTCAATTTTTTGTTCATCAATATTATGTTCAAAATATTGCGTTTTGTTTACATTCAATTGAATGACAAAATGGTTGTAAGTTTTAGATAATTATCGCTCAATAGATGGCATTCAATGTCATGAAAACTTGATTTCGCGTTAAATCACTATAAATTTTCTCTTAAATTAATCCAAATTTATTGTAATTGTATTTTAATTATATGATAATAATATTAATTATCCTGAAAAATATATTGCTAACAAGCGATAAATTATTAGTGTAAACAAAATTTTGCAATATTTTGCATTTTTGTTATGTCAGGTGTTTTCTAAAGCAGTGAAAACTTTTTTCTTACATAAGTCTAATTCTGTCAATCGTTTGATATTAAACCTAAAAATTAAACACTAAGTAGAAAACCATAATTACATGAAAAGCAGTGAAATTAAAGATTATGAGTTTCTAAATAATAATTTTGCTCTAAAAAACTTTTGCATATCATTCAGTTTAAAAGTTAATCAAAACTTATTTAATTTGAATTGAATGCAAAGTAGACTAAATGCAAATCGTTCTTAAGGTCTAAATAGCAAACAGTTTTCTAAACTTTAATTAAATAATTGAAAGTTATGTCAAATGAATTGGGTTTTAGTTGATTTTGAGTAATTCATTAACTTTTAAGAGTTCACATTAAATAATTATTTCAATCATTCTATCATTTGTTCCTAATGTTTGTCATTACTTTCGTTCGTTTCCATCTTTTCCCTCAACTTTATGTTTCTTCTAATTCACAACTTTTCGAACTTAAAATGTTTTTTAAATATTAACCTCTAATTAATGTCACTCATAAATGATTTATTTTCACGCAAATGACAAAACATGAGACCCAGAGTGAGAAAAACACTCTTAAACACAATAGTCTTTATCGAGCTTTTGAGAGATTAAACTTTTATAATAAGCTTATATTTAAAAATGCAAAACAACTTTTCTTTGTAAGTTAAGTCAGAATACATTTATTTTTCCGTTTAATGCCTTCGATAGGTTTTTAGTTATTCATCAATGTTTAGGCGAAGAACTTATTCAAAACTTTTAAAATGCAAAATCAACTTCCGTAGAGAGCATTACATCATTCAAAGTATGTAAATATTATATGAATTGAGAAAGAATTATACTTTTTCAAAGTTGGACAACATTTGCATCGCATCACAGAATCAAAACGGATTATTTTTTTCAAACTTCTTTTGTTGTCTTCAATCGTTATTCACTTGGGTTACAAATTCACTGAATAAAGAGGCGAAATATATTTCAAACTTTGCACTAAACTTGAATTTTGAGTGTCAAAAATCGTGCTCAAAATACTTCACTTTCCTTTTTATTATACTTCTTATTATTTTCATAGCTATTATTTTATCCTATGATCATATTCGTGACAATAAGTTATAGAGAATAATAGGCGAGATATATAGACAGCTAAATGTAAATCTGAAATCTATCGTAAATAATAATCTCATTTATCAAAAAACATCATTTTTAAGTATTCGATCAAAAAATCGTTGAATTGCTATCACTTTGTTCTCCTTAAGAGGAGGATAATAAGTAGGGAATAATGAATATTAAAGCTGAAGCTTTCATTGTCATGGGATTAAAGCTCATATTTTTTTCACTAAATTATGTTGTAATTCATATTTTCAATTGAGAGAAACTAATTGAACGATTCTATGCTATATTCTATACTATTGCAAAAAATATTTCCATTTTGATTAATATCAAAACGCTTGAAGCGATTTCTTTATTGAATAAAATATAAGAAAAAGTTATGTGAATTCGTTGTTATTTATTAGTATTATGAATGTTAACCTAATTAATTCAGTATTGGTCTCAATATGTAATGTTTGATTGTTTTTGTTGATTAGTCTATTTGTAAAACAATAAGTTGGAGTCATGCCGAACACAAATTGACGGATTTTTTCACTCAATTTAATTAGATTAATACAATTCCAACTATAAGCTAATGTAATAATTCTTTTGTGAAATTCATGATTCACAAAATATTCAACTTTTCCGTTTGAGAAAAGTTTCCTAAATCTAAACAAGTTTTTCTGGTAAGATTTGAATTCATTATTAAGGTTTGAATTATTTCTCAATCAAAATGAGGAATTCAGATAATTTTTCAGCTGATTTCTTGTTGATCTATATCTAGACTTAACTAAAAGCCAAGTCCATCAGTAAAGTAATCCCATTAGTATTATATTAATGGATAGTCTCTAAAGAGAATGTTCAGCAATCAGTTTAGCAATCCTTCAACCATTTCTTACATTTTAATGCAAACCACAGAGGGTTTCGAAATTCCTTTCCCGAAATATACTCAAGCATTTGCTCCCCGGAAGTATTCGACTTCAAGGACAACGAGTTTCTGCCATCTCTTCTTTATTTTATATTTAAACACTTTAAGAAGAGGATACAGAAAAAGAAAATTTGCGCCAATAAAATATATTATGTATGCATTACTTATAATGCTTTAAGTTTCGGACGCTTTCAAATTACCACTAATGCTATAAGTTTTTTATTATTCATTTGATTCCACCCAACTTTTCGCATAAATCTCGTCTCTCTCTCTCTCTCTCTCTCTCTCTCTCTCTCTCTCTCTCTCTCTCTATTTCTCTCTTTTCCTGTTTCCTCTTTTTTCTTTCTCATCATTAATAAGCAAATGTGAAACTCATCCCAAATCTTGAGCACATAATTCAATTGCCTGAAAACTGCATAAGTTATGATTTGCTTTTATCTCGTAAAACGCCTGTTAATATTACTCCAGTCTAGTGTCTGTCAAAAAATAAAAACATGTTTACTCTAAACTGAGAATTAACTGAAAATTTTGGTAATAGTAAAGTATTTTTAGAGTCAATTATGTTCCTAACAATAACTGCAGCAATTTTGAGAACTCAGTTCAATCTAAACTTCTAAATAAAGTTTAACATCAACTTTTGATGAATTGTTTGTTAAAGATAAAGAATTGATTCACTTTCGACTTAGAATTTGGCGAATTATATAAATTCAAAGTCTTTGTCAGCCCTCATAACTATCTAAAGACTTTCACCTAATATTTAAAAATGAGAAAAAGTAATTAACTTATTGAAAAATATTTGGCAACTTATTTGCATAATAAAGCTCTATTTGTAAGAATGTAAACAAGATAAGAACTAGAATTAAATGTGAAACATAAATTAGCAAACAATTGGACACAATCAGTATTTCACGTGTGTTTCCTTTAGCGCTTTGGTGGCAATGTATTGAATACAAAATACAAAAACACAGCGAGAAATAACAGGTGAAATAAAAGCTAACACAACATAATTGTTTAAATACTTATTTTGAGGTGAAAGTGAAATATTTTGCGACCCAAAATTGAAAAAACCTGAAATTAAGGGCACATAACATTCATTTTAGTAGTATTGAAAAGTATATGAACACCAAAGCGACCAAATTATTATTATTATTGTTATGGTTGAGATTGAAAGTTGCATAATATGTACACTATATGAATGAATATATATTTGTGTAAAAGTTAAGCAACAAATATATTGTTAATGGTTTAGTGGCAATAGTGCCAAATGTTTGCAAATATGTTGTTTTATCGCTTTTGATAGGTTGAGATGTACTGTACTTTTACATAACATACTTGGGTTTACATTAGCATTAATACGATAAGTCTCTATACTCTGTAACTGCAGTGCAGTTAATGTTATATAAAATCAAATGAAAAATTGTAGAAAATAGTTTGCATTCATACTTTTCTCTCTACATTTTCCGCCCTCAAAACTTTCACATCAAATACCTTTATGTCTCTCTGAAACTGTTTTATGTGCATTAATTTGTATTTTTTCTCAATATGAGATCATATAAAGGTATTGCATATAATAGTAATCACGATAATTATAGTAAATAACTTTACTTATAAAGCGTCAAAAAGCATATATTATTTGATCAACGATTTTGAATGCACTCAATTTTTTTCTAATCGATACCTCAGTTCGATTTCTACTCAAATGAGTTTAAACTCCCAGAAAGTCCCTCTTGTTTATCATTTCAAATTATATAAACTCTTTTATATTCGTCTATTTAAAATTGAAGTTTACTGAATAAAACTTTATAATCAAATTCTAGGTTAAAAATTATTATTGCTTAATATGGTTCTAATTGCATTCCATATGATTATGACGAATATTTTGCATTGTTTGTAAGGGATTCTTAAATGCATTTCCATTCATGTGTTCACGAATACAATGAGATAATTATTGTAATGCATGCGAACTTTTGATTAGACTCAAAAATAGCTTAATTTGTTGCTTCACAAAAATCAAATAAAACTATTCAAACAAAATTATAATGGATTTGCATTTACTTTATTGGTAATAAAATTATTACGTAATTTTCATAAATTAGAATATTTGAACATTTATTTTATTTTTCTTTATTTGAATGTTTGTAAAATCTATTACTTTATGTAAATGCGAATATTTCTAGTCTAAAGACTTTGAGATCATACCGAAAATAGTCTATTTCGATGACATTTCAATACTGAAAATAATAAAGTAGGATATCTTCTGATCTTAAAAAAGACAAAAAAAACTTTAATGGAATCGCCAAAAATGGCACTTAAGATTAAAAGATTAATTTAATTGATAGCTCAAACTTTTGGTTCACTCATAAATTGAATCATAAAGAGATTGTTTCCGAAATAAGTGCAAATTGTTATTTTTCAGTCAATAATTCTATCATTGAGTTAAGTATTTGCATAATTCAAACATAAACTTCAAAGCGTAATGAATTCAAAGATCTTGAAAGTGATTTGTCTTAAACAGTGGTTAACATTAGATTTGAGAAATGGGTTGTATGTGTTGGGGATTACTGTTGGATGAGTTGAACCCTTTTATGCGGGGTTGAAAAGTCTTCAGATTAATTGCATTACTGTTGCTGCACATGTAGTGCCGACTATTTTCTAGGAATTATCGCTTCATAGACAGGATTTAAGAGACAAAAGACATAAATTCTCGGAAAATTACGGCAATTCACAGGCTATGAAAGGCTTGCTCTCATGTCTTCAAAAACTAGAGCCTAAACTGTTGAAACCAATAAAACTTTAATTGTTTTATCGATTTTGATTTCAAATATAAGTAGAATTTGTTGAGTTTGTGAACTTTTCTTTAAAAATGGAAAGTATTTGAACAATTCATTGATATTGTATCAGATAGTTTGGCCTTTTATTTAATCGCAATAATATTTTCTTCAAATCAAAATAATTAATTTTGATGAATAGCTTTTGAATGGGTATAATTTTGTTAACAGAAGATTAAAGTTTAGTTTTTAATGTTTGAATGAAGTAAAAAGTGTTATATCATTGAAAGAAAACCATATAATCAAATAATAATGATAAGCAATTTTGTGTTTAAGTAAACATTTATTCATATTCGTTAAAACTTTCCCAAATCTAAGTGACAGAAACTTTATGTGAAAATTATAAGATTTTAAAACTTTTGAACTAAACTGATTCCTAATTATCTAATATAAACATATCGATTGAGGCAAAGAATTTGTTTCCTAAATCTTAAACATTTTTCTCGAAGAAATCTTGAATATTTTTTTGTATTTAAATTTTTGGCTCTTTGCAAAAAACTAAAATGTTTGAATGTCACGAAAGTTTTTTTGAATGTCGTGACCCAATGCTTTCGAGACCAGTGTATTAATAAAAAGCTTAGATTATGCTTTCAGAGCATCCTCTCATCATTTAGTCTCTATTTCTCTCACAACATATAGGCTAAGGTTAAGGGTTTTCTATATTAAGCAAACTCTTTCGCTCTTTTCTTTCTCTCGCTGTTATCTATTCTCTCTCTCCTCTGACATGCAGTGCAAAATCAATAAAAGCATTTTTGAGTAGTGCCACTGCTGACCCATATTTCAGGCGCTGAGCGACTCTGGCGTGTTCCACTTTTATGGGTCGCTTAACGCATGAAAACCAGTCAATCTCTACTATGACTGGCGGAGTCAATACATATGACGTTTTGTTCACTCCCTTTTAGCAGAGATTAGAGCTCAACTTTTTCGGGAATATCTATAAGAATGTGTTCACTACAACTTTTTTTAACTTGATTTTCTTCAATAATCACCTGTTTTTGATTGAAATCACTCGAAACTATCTTAAAATTAAGTTAATTACAATGACTTACTAATTAAATTATTGATTTGACACATGAAGGATTTTTATGCAAAACAATTTTTTTACTATATTTCTATTGAATTACTTTATAGTTTTTTCACAAATTTTTGTAGAAGAATATTTCGAAAATTTAGGGTTAATTTTTTGTGCGCAAAAAATAATTATTTAACATAAGTTACTAATAGAGGAATCAAACAATCCCTTCAAATCCCACGAGTCTATAGAAGAGAGTGAAATATATGAATATAAATACTTGTTGACTAAACTTATTTAAAAAATTTATTGACTTTAATGGGATTAAATAGAAGAGATGGCAGTTTCATGAATGTTACAA
Organism: Camisia spinifer; assembly: GCA_034694065.1. Lineage (NCBI taxonomy): Eukaryota > Metazoa > Arthropoda > Arachnida > Sarcoptiformes > Camisiidae > Camisia > Camisia spinifer. Next base: position 13,049 of record JAQFXV010000205.1, read on the forward strand.
AATATATACAGAAAGAGAGAGAGAGAGAGCCCGAAAACTGGTATAAACCAAATTCACCCAAAAATACATGTATGAGTATATAATTTTAAATCTAATGTTTGTCCGCATGTGAGCGCTCGCATCGCTTGAAGCACTTGTGCTGTAAGGCGTATATAGTTTTTGAGGGGATTTAACGCTAAACTGCGAGAAAAGAAGAATAACGAGAAGTAGAGAGTTCTGAGAGTGAAGAGAAAAAGTGAATGTTATGCCTAAATAGTGATGCCTTTCGCCGAATAGTATAGTTTTATTTATAAAAGTTTTTAGTTGTGTTTCTCTCGCAGACTCACTAACACTCACACACGCCGTGCCCTTGAATTGAATGAAACATTCTTATTATAAACCAATAGGTTTTTTCCTTAACTGTGTTTTTGGGCCCAAATTATTGTACAAAATTCTCACTTTTCTTCACTCCTTAATCTTCACTCTCTATTAATAATACGTTTATTTAAATATTATTTACATTTTATATGATTTAAAAAACTTTTCTCTTTAAATCATTGTTTAGTTATTTAAAAGTCAGACTAATATTGATTCAAATTATAAATAAATAAACGGAAAAATGGAGTGAAAATCAGTTGAATTATTATTTTTCGAAAATTTATTAAAAAGTTAGTTATTATTCAACTATTATTATAATTATTTGTGATTTATTTTCTAATGTTTTGTTTATATTATTATTTTTGTGCCTAATATTAGATCCGATTCAAGAATAATATCAATAATTATTAATAATATTAGAAATGAAATCAACTTTTGTTGTGAAGTAAAGAAGAAATTGAAATTGAATTTTTGAAAACAAATTAAATCGAAATAAAGTTGAAATTAAAATATTAATAAATATAATATTGATATTAAATAATAGAAAGGAATAACTTATTATATATTGGATGTGTTGTGACAACTATTCAATTGAAAAGCATTCAATACATGTGTCGATGAGTGAGAAAATATCACATTTTATTATATATTATTTCAAATATAATATAAATTAAAAAGAAGGAAAAGAGCTCTAATAAGTGGTTTGTATTTTATATCATTTGACGATATTTTCTCTCTTTAAAGATCTATTTTATTGATATCTGTTTAGTGACACTTTCATTGACTTTCACTCTCTCTCTCTCTCTCTTAACATGTTTTTTGCTTAAGATTTAACATTATTTTCACTTTAATATAAATCAGATTTTTCCCAATTTTCTTATTTACTCAAAAAATATTATCAAAGAATTTATTATTCATTTTTAGGGTATTTTTATTCCACTATTTCTTCAATGGTTTGACATTATTATTGAATTTGTTTATGAATTATAATAAATATAAACAGAAAATGCTTTTCAACACAAACATGAATTGAGAGAAAAAGGAGGAAAAAAACATTAAACCAAAGCTTAACTAAAGGAAAAATTTATTCAAATTTTTTTCTTCAAATATCACTTTCTGTTAAGAAAATAGTAATAAAATGTTTTTTATTGAATATAAATTAACGAATTCATTGCTATTTTTATTTGTTTATTCGTATAATTCTGTGAAATGAAAAGAAGAAATCAATTCAAAAATTGATGAATTATTAAACAAATTAAATAACTGTTGGTTTTTGTGACCTAAAAACGGAAACTATTTTCTCTCTGTCTTCGTTTCGTTTATTATTATATTATTATTTAATTTATTGAGAGGAAAAAAGAGACGAAATAATATGTTAACAGTTAGTGTTGAAACGGGTGGAAACGATGCCATTAATGGCACTTCAACTCAAGAATCAGACAATTTGATCAATTCTACAGAACAATCACATGAAGAACTTGTAGAACATAATAATAACAATATAGTCAATAGTTCGACAATTAATTCAACGATTAGTAGTAATAATATAACGTCTAATAATAATCATATGGACAGTATTGTACTTCATGACGATAATGACACTCTCGATCATAATATTGATAATACTAATCATGAGACCATTATTACTGAATGTGACAACACTTCTGGTGGTATGTCTTATAATATTCATTATATTATACATCAAATTAATTACTATTATCTTAACCTTTTGTTTTAAATACTTTAAAAGTTGGTTTTCATTTTCCAACTTATATTCTATCAAATTCTTCATTCATTTACTTCTCGAATAAGATGAAAGCACTCATTAAATGATAAACTTTTTGTTTCGATGAAAAATTACTATCGATTTCCGTTTTTTGATTAAGTCTTGAATTCCTGTTTTTTTTCGAAATTTTTGCTCTTCTTTTGATTTATCGGAAATCTCGTCAAAAGAGGAAAAGTAGTTATGTTTTGAACCTTTATTTAATTGAATGAAAAGTAAAAACATGTTTTGTTTCGGAATAATTGAATTTTGTTCTCACTCTTCGGTGAGAAACTTGAGAACTATTTTGTATTCCATGTGTTGATGAGACACACATACGAGCGAACTATCATATTGTCGTTCAATTACAACACACATGCTTTCAATACTATTATTGTTAGACAGGATATTATGTTTTATAACTTATGAATATTATATTCAATACAATAACTATTCGACAGCTTTTTCTTGTGGGCAATATTTTTATTTCCTTTTTATTAATGGTTTGTTGTTTCCATAGTTGAAATAAAAGTAGTTTTACATACTTTAAAACCAAATTAATTCAATAGAACTTTATTTTTAAAATGAATGTATGAATAAAAAAATAATGTGTTCTGAATAGCATTCTTGAATAGAAGTTTTTCTTGTGGTTAATAATGAAAAACAAATAAATAAAAGGATAGATAATTGAGGTCTAGGACAGAGAGTAAAAGTTTAGACTCTTTTTTATTTAATTTGATTTTTAATATTTGCTTAAAGTTGTAGTAAATGTGCGATAAAAGAAGATTAACATTCAGTAAAACTCTGACTCGAAATTCTATAATATTTAAGCTATAATTGAGTGCACATTCAGTAGAGAGTGAGTAGACATTAGAGGTCTGATAGAGGTATGCATTGAACATACGGTATATGAAACGGAATTTGGAAAAAGTTCATCTTCAATAAGCATTTAAAAACATTTTTCATAAATCTTTTATCTCTATTTTCAGCAATAAGTGAAGAAAAAGAGAACTTTTAATCCACAAAATAAGAGAAAAAATACAATTTCTTAATTAAAAACTATTTGTCATTGATTTTAATGTTTATATTTTTCGTTTACGTTTCATAAAGTCTTAAACTTCTGTAGTTTTTAATTGAGAAAATATCTTATTTTGTTGATCAAAAGTTCTGACTATTAAACTATCTTTTTCTTCACTTATTGCTGAAAATAGAGATAAAAGATTTATGAAAAATGTTTTAAAATGCTTATTGAAGATGAACTTTTTGCAAACTCCGTCTCATATATATGAATACAATGATTATAAAAGTTGAAATCCACTTGTTCTGTAAGTTCTTTACTCTATCGCAGGTGTTCTTCTGATCACTTCATCAACAAGTAAAATAAAATAGTAATAATAGCTATTCTTTTCTAATTCTTGGAACGCTTCCACTCCTCGAATAGTTTCTCAAATGCATCAAAATTTTTCAGTCAATAAATATTTACTCAGTTTATAATTAAGAGCCCTTTGAAAGTAGATTTCGTTATAATGTTATCATTCTGTCAATTAGACTACTATTTAAAGTGAAACAATTTCTAATGCTTAATATGAATGTATATTTAACTCAAATGTCTATTAATTTGACCTTTTTGTGACCCATATATCATATCTCACACAACTCTCTCATTATAATAATGTCTGAAATAGTCTACAGTTTTGTATTTATTAAACCTTCTCTTAATATAATTTAAAGCTATGTATATATTATTACTTTTGCCCCCTTTTATCGCTCTTTATGTGCTTCAAAAGTTATATAAACGGAAATACAGTTTTACAAAGTCTGAGAACGCGTTTCAAATTTTGTTTAGAAGTTTAGGTTTCAAATTAAGTGAAAAAAATGTTTTCCTCTTTCAGTTTTATAGACTGCAATTCTCTCTTGCATTATAACGACTCGTATTATTCCTTATTCACTCGTTTTTCACATAAGTTTTATGCCATTGTTTTGCATACTTTTGTATTTTGAAAATTAATTTCTAAATTAATTTAACAATTTATAAACAAATTCATTCACTCAACTCATGAATTAAAATATTTGGTTTATTATATGACTTGATTTACTTTATTTCCAATTATTAGCTGTTTTTCCTTAAATAAATAGCGATTTAATAGGTTTTTGAGTTTTGAAAAATTGCTTTTATATTACGTGCCATTAGATATTATTTTTGAAAAATCATGTTTTTAATAGACTTATTGATCTTTTGAGAGTTTGAGATGAGTTTAAAATTAGAGATTTGTTGATATAAATACTGAAATGATATTTGATAGCAGTTAAGAGAGAAAAACCTGAAATAAATATTACGACTGTATGTGTTCGTGAATTAAATCTTTAAGTTTTTTTCTCTAAAAGAAATCAGTTTTGGCTTTAATTTGATATTTTGTGAGCCAAGGCTGAGATGTTTTTTCAAGTTTTCAAAAGTAATTAATTTTTTGGGATTCAGTTCCGGCTCTGAACTCAAAAATTTAGTCATACTTTAACAGTGAGTATCAATCTATGACTTTATCAGAAATGTATTTTCTCCGCATTTTTTGCTGAATTTTTGACCAAAAAAGAGTGATTTTAAGAAACATGACTGGAGGCGAAAAAAATAAATAATAGGAAAAGAGACTGAGAAAAGGGTGAGTTTGGAAAAAAGTATTTCAAATAAAATAGTTAACCACTACTGCACAGACACTCTGGTATCGCAACAATCTTTCTGTGTCTCTATTGAGACCAATGGGGAGGCAAAGAGTTTTCGAGAAGAAGACCACCAATTGATTCGGTGGTAGCAGTAGTTGTAGTAAACAGTAAATCATTTTAAGACTTCTTTTAAATGATTTTCTCTGACGAAACTGAGAAATAAAGAATTAAAAGCGACTTATATTCCGAAAAAGCTCATAAATTTGAACCAAAACAATTGAAAAAGAGTTGAGCTGTTTGTCCGCGCACTCTCTTAATTGATTAGATATTGAGAAAAACCTGAACTTTTTCAACAAATTATAAAGCAATTAATTGCGTTTTAATTTGATTAGCAATTAAAAGATAGATTGATTGTTGGGAAACAAAATTCAGGGTTTCATGAGTTGAGATAACAAATTGTTTGATAACTTTTTGCGATTTTGGTGGAACTGAATATAACTTTGAAAACTGGTAACGAATATGAATTGGAAAAGACGTGAGAAATAAATGATGTGAAAATTGATCTTTAAAAGCATAACTACTTTTATGCGGCAATTAATCCAATTTTGTTACAAACGAACAAATATAATATGTATAACATATAGAGTGACTGAATAACTGTTTAATATTTCGCCCTAAAATACGCGGCACATATTTTAATCAATAGCTTTTCATATATAATTATTATGAGTTAAACTGTATTCGTTTTGTATTAGTTTTTAAAGTGGAAATTAAGGTGAAAAAAGTGAAAGTTGTGTCGTTTGTTTTGTTACACGAAAACTGTGTCAAAATTATTTAAATTTTTAGTTCCATTCACTAATTGATTAAGTTATGGAATGTTTGAATATAATGCTAATATAGCACAACATTTGACTCTTATATTAATATTTAATGTATAGTCACATGAATTGCCAAAATATTAAAGTTACACAACTGTCGATTCAAAGATAGGGATTAACTAGTTTTTTAACTATAAATTATTAGGTCTTAATTTGAATAATAAGTCATTAATGTCTTGACAATGCTTTTTGGGATAAATTAATAAATGAGAGAAAAAGTCATTTTTATAAAGTGGTTGATTTGCCACTTATTGTAGATCATTGTGTAAATTGGGTGAGGCTTACAATTAATGTTATTAACTCTTAACTCAATTTTAGTTCTAATTCAATATTAAGTTTTGTTTAAGGTTCGAATTATTAATCTATTATTAATCGCATTTTATTAGCTTTAATTTGATTTTGTAAAACATCTCATTTAGTTGAAGTGGTGGTTCAGTAAACATACAATAGCTTTTGATATATAAATATTACGAAATTAGTCAACATTTGTTATGATTACGTTATTTCTAATGCCAATTACATAGCATTCACTTATTGTTTAGCGCTTAAAATCCTATTCATTTATTAAATGTTAGTTCAAAAAAGTTCAATCGAATCTAATTTACATGTAAACTAATTTTGTTTAATTAGAGAACTGCATAAATTTCTTTTTAATCTGTAATCGGATGGAAAATTCATGAAATTTATCAGTTTTTGATTTGTTATCAATAACTGCTCTTTGAAAAGAGAGTTTAGAAATCGAGAACTTATAAGTCGAATGTGTATACATTCGGGTGAAGGTCACTATCGGTACTGTACGGGTATTAGAGCTACAGAATATGATAACTTAATATTAATATTATTAGATAATAAGCTAACTTTTGGCAAAAAGAGAATATAATACATATGGAAGCGTTCGTGCGATAGAATGATATCATAGAATTGCATTTGAATGCATTATCTGATAGGACACTACTGAACAAATTCATCCTGACTTTTATTATCAAATGTAAGAACATTTAAGTACTTCTCAAGCGATAAGTTGTACTAAAATGATAAAATTGAAGAGAAAGAGAAACTAAGTCTTATATACTGTAGTATTTGATGTAAAAACTGTAGATATGCTGTTATAACACAGCGATCAATAAAAGGACAAATAAGTTATGAGTATTATTCTGAATGAATGTATTGTATTGAAAATTTGGGCACAACTTGTTAGAGACACCCAATTGGCAGTAAAATGCCATTTGAGGAGAAATTAGGGCCCATATAATGGTGTATATATGAAGACGACGCCAATGCCTGTCAATGTAGTGATAGTTCTCTACTATGCTGTTAGTTATTATCAATTAATTTTTATCAGTCCCTGTATTTCGTTTGCATTTTACAAACGAAGCTTTAATAGTGTGAGCGCTTTGGCATATGTTTATTACTATATTAAATGAACGCTAAATCTATCCTAACATTCATATAAGTATTTATTCTAATGTAAACCAATTGCTATAAATTCAATGGTATTTTAGTGCTAAACAAAGGCTGTACTCAACAACTTCTCCACTCATTCTCAATGTGTCCCCATTTATATCTAATGCTCAAATATTGTTCAGTTTAATGAGAACTATACTTATAGAGTATTTTCACTCTTATTCTATGATATGATCAAAAGAGAGTGAAAGTCCCTCCTATTTATCAAGTGATGGAAAGAGACCCGAGAGTTGTAGATATGGTCCATATGGCCATCACAGCCATCTTCGCATATCTAGTATGCTCTCAATCATCGATCAAACCTCTAGACCCTTAAACTTTCCCTAATTTCCAAATGTATGGCCGAACCCCTCCGCTGTCCCGTTTCTAATGGAAATAAATATAAGCGTAAAGAACTTTCATCTACTTCTTTATATACGGTCTCCAAAAGTTTGCTCGGTTTAGATCTCTTCTGGTTTTCTCTATTATTACAGTTCCGAAACATACACATCAAAGCTAAACATTTTTTAAGAGTCCTCTCTCTCTCTCTCTCCTAACAATTCAACCATTTTCTACCTGTTTATTCTTCCTGTCCTGAAGGCATTTATGTCTGAACAGTGAGAGAGTGAGTGTGAGTGCAATGTGAGGTGCATCGCATCATATGTAAAGCAAGTGAAGGGAATTTGTTTGTATTCCCCGACCAAACACAGCCCATTCAGTATCCCTTATATGCCTTATTCTCGCATTTCTGATCCTGATCTCCCCCAGTAATGGTCTATTTCAGTGGTACTGTCCTCTCATTTCTACACTATATCCTAATAGAAAACGCAACTTTTTCCTCCTCAACTCAAATCTCATGCCTTAGCAACTTGTTTGTCGTAATTCAACTTTGCTCTACTCATATCGTACTATACAGTGAAGCTTTGTTCGCATCAAAGCTTACTTCGGTTTTAATCAAAATAGATTTTTACATTGAAAATATTTTCGGCTTAGAATTAAATATTTTGGTTTAGAATGAAATATTTGGGGTTTAGAATGAAATATTTGAAGCCAATTAACGATAGCTTAAAATTTAAATGTTATACATATTAAATTATAAGGTGTGTCGCTTTTAAACCAAGCTTTTTATTTTTGAGCTACTTTTCATGCCTGATTCCGGTTTGCGATAAGTTTTAAAAGTGAGTTAAATCACTTTTGCGAACCTGTATTAACTTAAGGCAGTCTTGTATTGAATATAAATCTTAAAATCAAACTAATGTATGTCTCTGTGTAAGTAAGTTTTGATAGCTTTTAATATGTGAAACATTATGTCAGACCATCTCTACTCTCAATTTTTTATCTCATATAATAACATATCAAAAAATTATAAACCAGTAGAAGTGGAGTTTGGTTCTAACTTTTGAACTGGTTTTACGTGTTATGACTTTAGCTCTAATATTCTCAAGCATTTGGTTTTCAACTGCATCAGAGATTCCATGCGGAAAAAATTGCATTTCACACAAACTCACTCTCATTGCAATCAAATCTATTGTACACAAAAATGCTTATTTTTCGAATGCATATAATATTTGATGAATTCATGTTTATGTTATTATTGCAAACAAAATGAAAATAGCATTACGTCTACATCGAAATCCGCTGAACAAGTAGTCGAATAAGTTTTTATTTTTTGATTTGATGAACACTCGCGATAAAAATTTTCTACAAGTTTGGAGTCTATAGTGTTTTTATTGCAATATTTCTCCTCTTGAGATACAATTATGAGAAGTGAGTCATAGAAAGTGAAACAGACTTTGAGTTTAAGGATAAGGAATTAATTTAGAAAACGGCAGAACTCTTATATTGCTTTCTAAAGAGTTTGACCTACTGTTCAACTGTTACTTTTAAGACTCTTTTCTGGGTCTCACTCTAGTGATGGTGGTCTTAAAGCTGATCCATTAGAGGCACTCCCAATAGCAGTACTGATGACATGACATGTGTGTCCTTAAAGTAACTAAAGTCTGATCAGAGATTCTCGATATTTCCTCTTCTATTTTGCATCAAATTGTTTAGTCAGTTGTGCTCTATCGAGTGCTAACCCCTATTACCACTCTTGAATCGTAACATCTTTTCTGATAAGTCAGATTTTGGCGCACTTTTTAATGTATATACACATACATTATATATCGCTTATTCATGTAAAACGTGGGAAATTCCCGTTCGAGAAATCTTTAAAAAGCAGATGTGCCTCAAATGGTTTTAGGAGAAGAAAGTGATGCTGAAATGCTTAACCAGTTGCTTGTCATTGAAAGAGTACTACTTTTAGTACTTCTTTTTTATTCCGAAAAGTTTAGCAAAAGTATTACTAAACTTTACTTTTTCTTTACGTTACTTCAATTGCAAATTTTTCGGTTCATCAGTTGCTTATTGTATTGCATGTATTGTTCACTTTCACTCGTGAAAGTATTTCTCTGCCCTTTTTTAGTGATATTCTATTGATATTACGACATAACAAATATATATGTATTAAATTTATCTAAAAGTGATATATTTGATTCCATACATAAGATATTTTATTCGTATTGTCGAACAGTTACTAATAGTAACACATGCTTTAGTCGCATAAAATTTGTTGTTATGGAAATTCATTGCATAGAAATGATTTGAGACCAATTTATTTGCTTTTGCAACACGACTAATCACATACAATCGTGATTCAAAGATTTGAGACAAAGATTTGCAGCGCTTTTCCTAAACGATTCTCTTTCCGTTCCATAAAAAGAATGTTTTTGTAGTTTTCAAACTCGGATTTGAATGCATCGGAGAATGTGATAATTTGAGAGCAAGAACTACAGACACTTTTACTTATTCTCTATCTATAATAACTTATAAAAGCAATTAATATTGACCACAATTTTTTGACTGTGATCTTTGCGCAGTGAATATGGGGTCAGTGGGTCATAGACTAGCTCTTTATAAGAGGCTCATAAAAAGCTGTTGTATTGTATTTACTGTAACTCACGTTAACACAAACATACATTCATTTAATAGTTAGTTTACATGTAATACAACATAACATAAATCTAGTCTTCATGTATTGGCTGAAGTGCTGCACCGTTTTGACTGCAATCGATATTACTTTTTCTAACTTTTTTATGAAAAAATTATACTTTTTTTATGAAAAATATCTTTTTTCAAATCATGATTTGAACCAATATTTTGCTTTGAATTAACCGAAAATATTTATTGAAGTCTTTCGCAACTCATCTAATTCTAACCTCTGATAAATATTATTATATTATGGCTATAAATAAATCTTTTTTGATAATGCATTCTTTCTATTGACTGATGAACTATATTAAGTCCTAAAGTACGCAAAATCAAGATTTTTGCGATGAATAGAGTTATCAAATTCATCATCAAATATGTTATGAATATTTAACTTTTTTAGAATACATGAAGAATTAATGGTTTTAATAGTTTCCATTCATTTTCAGATTTTTCATTTTTAATATTCAGATGAGTTTCATTTGACAGAAAAATTTATTAATGACTTTATATTAATAAATAATATTTTCAAATTATTACTATTAGTCAAGATTTCACGGATTTTTCACAAAAATCAATTTGAATAATGTTTTGGAAAAGTTAATTAAATTAAAATTAAAGAGTAATTAACTTATTCTGAAGTTGTTTTTGATTTTGTTTCAAAAGCTTTGAGAATAACTAGATTTCTGTTATTGAACAGTCGTTGAGATCCTCTTATATTATAATATTTTTTATTAGATGTCTTCAAATGCACTCAAGTTTAGAACTTTGATAAATTGATGAAAAACTTTTTATTTAATGATATTTGAGTATTATTATTATGAAAAATGTTTTTAAGAGCAAACGCTGATATCTTTAAACTTGGACTCAATTGAGCGAATAATGTGAATATTGGGCTAATCTTACAGAACATTTGACTTGAATAGTATCTTATAAAGTATTAGAAAGAATTAAGAAGACTTTGATGTGATTGAGTTAAGTTGTTTTCGTTGAATCAATCATTTGATGATATATTAATATAGTTAGTCCAATACCGGTCACTAGTGATTGATCGCCACTAAAGTTCGTTCACTAATTCTAATGTCAATTTGGAAGCACTTCAACAATTCGAACCTCTATTTCAACACATATTTCTTTGATTACAATCAGTTTACATTTTCCAAATGTTTTCCAAATTCAACAAAAAATAATAATAAAACATTTCTCATTCAATCATAGTTTCAAATTCATTGCCAAATATTAGCGCAATTCATTACTATTAATCTTATTATAGATGAAATTATAGTAATCGAGTCTGGAATAAATCTGACCAAAAATACTTTTCGTTTCAAATCAATTTTCTTATAAAAAGTCTTATTTATTGGCTATAATACAAAGTTATGACTATAGAGTCGTTTAGCTTTAGAGCTAATTTTCTAAATTGGTTATCAGTTTTTATGAGATTGTCGTTTGAATTTCGACATTTCCAAGTGTTTCTGTCATTACTTGAATTCAAAAGTAGTTGTATTAACATGTTTTGAGATCATAAATATCGGTGTTTTGCCAAATATTTTAACAGAGACTTAAATTACTAGTATTTATAAAACATTGATTAAAGATTCATTTGAGGCAGAGATCATAGCAAGCAATCGAATATGAATCGAGTCTTTTTCACTCAAAAAGAATCACTTCATTACGATTTTGAGCGTTACTAAAATATTATCAATAGATATAATCATTATATTCAACACATTTTGTTTATATGTCGGCGTTTTTTCATTTCATATTGTATTACATGATTGCAACTAATTGTCAATTCTTTCATATTCAATACATTTAATGCCATTTTATTATTGCTATCAATTTTAATATATTTACTCATTTCTATTCTTCTCATTCATTGTTTTATACCAATTATCTGTTGAAAGTTTCAATTATTCTTTCAATTATTCTTTCAATTATTCTATCAATTATTTTCAAAACAAATTGATTGCTTTTATTCCATTCCAAATAATTTAATGATTTCCTTATTCTGTTCATTATTTTTCATTTTGATTGAGGGCTCAAATAATATATTCTGTGAAATTGAAGTGATTTATTACAAACAAATGAAAGTTCAAAATGAAATATTGATTATTTAACGCAATTTCAGGCTTTCTATTCCATAATCTACTTCTCAAAAACAATTTTCTTATTTTTCGTCAGAGAATGAGTTCTGTTGTTAACTATTACAGAAAGTCTAATAATTTATTGAGTCATTTGAGATAATATTTGAGATAATATTACAAATGCATAGAATATAACGATTTGGCATCAGATTTAACATTAATACAAATGATTTAAAAATAAAATATTCATTTTGTTTGTCTTGTGAAGAAAAACATGTTAAAAATAAATAACTCCAAAACTTTTATCAATTGAATTGAATTTTCGAATTTTGAAAACTTTAATTCTCATTCAATATTCTGTTTTTATCAGAACTTTTTTATAACAAAAATATGATCATAAATAATAGTTAAAAACTTCTAAATTACAAGTGTTTATCAATTTCAAGGTTAGGGCTAACGATTCAAACATCTGATTCTCATTTCAAATAATGACTTGTGATTTATGATCAAAAATTCAAGTCTTTGTTCACAGACTAATAATTTATTGTTGAATTCGTGATTCAAACTAATACCGGAAACTTGAAAAAATTCAGGAATTCAAGTCTCGCCAAAAATTTGCGAAAACAATAATTATTATCAAACTTCTGGTTTGAATATCACCCGAACTTTTATTGTTTTTGTTTTTAATCATAATTTGTTGAGTCGTTTGCGAGCTTCGCCTCACGTTTGACGCAAACATATTTCTAGTTATGAGATGTGCTGTTATTTTTAGATTCATTTAAAATCACTATTTAGTCAACTTGTTTATTATCTTTGACTTTATTAAATAAGTCTATAGTCTGTTTCGACTGAATTTATTTTCTTTAAATCATTACGTATTTTGAGACTGACTTCATATCTATTTAAATGAGTTCAACAGTTCATTCTTTGGGAAGAAATCCTTTATTGACATATGAATAGAGTTTTCTTAATTACCTCTTTAGAAAATCAGTTTAGAATACTTTCTAACAGATGTAGAACTTTTCTTACATCAACTTTTCATAAGAGCTCTAAATTGAGCCTTTGATTAGTTTCCGGAATATCTATTCCTTTGATAAAAGTTTCCGGAATCCAAAAATTGAATTCATATTTTTTGTAAACATAGTATTTATTATGACATTTTTGATGTTAACATTCGAAACAGATTTATATTGTATTCAAGGTTTGTCTTTTGAGAACGAAATTGAAGAGTATTTGATATAAAATAGATAACAATTATATTTTGCCATTAATTTGATTTTGATAATTATGAACAAATTTATTGCTATATTAATCACAATACAGATGTCGCTATTTTGTTGAATTGCAATTAAACGTATTAATAATTAGATGTAATTTTCAAGGCATTCAAAACTTAATATATTTCTTGACACTGCTATTGAAAGAAAAAGGTTTGGAAAGAAAAAATAAGTTTGAAAATTAATGGATGTGTGTATTGAGTATTTTTGTGCGTATGATTAATACATAACTAAAGATTTATAAAACTTTTTAGTAAACAAGAGTATTTCAAACATGTTGACCTTGATCTAAACCAACTTTTCGAAATCCTACTTTTTCACCCTTTAATTTTGATTTGATTTTTAATAACCAATTCCACAGCTTTAGGCTATGATTTCTGATTCTTAAGTCCAAAGCTGTTATCAACATTTCGGGGAAAATCGACAATTATCTAAACTTAGGGTTTCAAATAAAACAGGTTTCTTTCAATCGATAATAAATCATTTGTTATCAGTTTAATTACTTATTTTAAGCTTATTTTAAGCTTATTTTCATTTTTTCACCAATATTATTGTCATTATCTTATAAGTCAATTTCAGTTTCATTTACAAACTTACGAATGATTCCATGACTAAACTTTTTTCTACAACTCTAATCCAGACAAGTTTTACTTGTTTTGATTTAAATGATACTTCAATATAAATTCATTGAATCATTTCCCGTGATTTCATCGTTAAAATATCACTTTCTATCTAAAAATCTGAAATATTTCACTCCCGAATCATCCAAACTCTTAGTATTCAAAATGTCTCGAATTTTTTAAATGACATTTCTATATAATGCGAGTGTTTTAACATCCTATCTGTCAGGGAATCATTTTTCTTCTCTATATCATTCATATTTATTTGTCTTTTCAATTCAATCATCACATACACAGTTATTTTCCTATCATATGAGGAAGCGTTTACTCATTGATTTCACTCATTTTTTCAATCGATTTCCTTTTTGTTTCAATTATATGTCAGAATTTATTCATCAAAAACTTCAAAAATTGCAAAAACAAACTCAATTTTCAGCAAAATATTGGAAAATCCAATTTTAAATTTGAATTTATCAATAGTTTGATGAGTCATTTGTTTTCACATTTCTTCCAACAAATAGTTATATTAGTGCTAGAAATGGGTTAAGGATTCAAACAAGGGTTCGAACAAATTATGAAATTATTTGATTTTGAATAAACAAATCTTTATCGTCAAAAAGATCTTATCATTGATATTATCCTTCAATTGGTAAACAAGTTTCTCTATTCTTATACTGAATTTATTAAGAAATGGAAACTCACTTTTATAAAGAGTTTTTTACAAAAGAGTTTTTTATAAAAGCATTTTTTATAAAAGAATTTTATTAACAATCAAATTGAAGATTCGCTATCAGAGAATTCCTTTTCAAAGCTCTCTTTCTTAATTATGTAATATATTGTTGAGTGTCAGCAATCATATAATATTGAGATTTTACTCATCCATTATCTGTCAGAAGTTCTGAAGAGTTGAGTTATTATATTATTATTATATCCATTCCTGTCAGGGATTTCCAAATGCATTCCAGCCTTTATATAACTGCTAGAAATCATAGTTATTTTCAGTGATCAGTTCTAATAAAAATAATTTCCCACAAACTGACTCTGAAAGTGATTGTCTTAATTCAAAGTATATGCAAATATTGTTGAAAACTATGCTTTTAATCGATCGCTTTGGGCTTCATATATGACTGAACTATTATTTCCTTACATATCATATAAAACAAGTCACACCCGAAAGAGTCTACTGTTTAAGAATGTCTACAGAATCAAACTTTATTAATAAGGATAATGAGAGCATTTCATGAACCAAATCAATTATTATCAAAATACATATCTTGTTTGACTTGAATCGCACCACAATTCAGAAAATGGAAAGACCGGAAAGTCTTTTGCAATCATTTTATTAACATTTAGATTACAAACCAGTGAATCAGTATAAATATTAGTCAACTCATTAAATATAATATCAAAGTCTTATCGTTTACCCCAATATCCAAACCATAAATTTGATGCAATTTGTTTCCAAATTTAAATCTAACGACAGAAAAGTGATTCAAACAAATGAAATAATATCTAATTGGTTGACATAACACAGTATTCCAAAGCGACAACTATTAGATTATATAATGGTTCGACTATTTATTTCTCTTATCATTTATTTTGAGTACCAATCGATAAATCCTTTCCTAAAGTAAACTATACTTTCAATCATCCGATGAAAGCAATATTCCTAATAAGCTTTCAGCTCAACCCCTATTTGTTTATTCCCCCCATTCTTATAAGTATCACAATTTGAAATATCATTTACTCATTACTGTGTTAAAAGATCACTAGGTCTGGGACAACATGATTAGAACAACACTAATAATTAATTTATAATAAACTAACTCTGTTCTCAACCTTTATATTCTTTTCAATTTCTCATGTTTTATCAGTTATTTATTTATGTTTAACTTCATATTTAGTTTATACTCAACTACTTATAATAGCATCTTATATGAGTCTCAATTGTGCTAAAGTTTAACTTTCATTTCTTTTATCATATCATTTTTGAGGTCCAATGTTTACCATTATAACTAATTCTTGCTAATTATTTATTGATTTTTCAATCTCTACACGAGTTTGACTCCTATTGATGCAGTTTTAGTAAATACTTGATATCATGTTTTAGATAATAAAGACTATTCATGTGGTGATTTCACATTTTTCGAATCCATTTTTTCGAAAAATTACCAGTTTTTCCAAATTATATCTTAATCACTCTCTTCAGATAAACATTGATTATTGAAACATATTTTAAATGATAAAGTGTTTAATTGTTTATTTAATTATAACTTAAAATATCAATTTTTAAAGATCACAAAAATTCGAGAAACACTAACACTAAAAGTGAAAACTTTGATTAATCCAGAATTATGTGCATTAATTTCATACTTTTCTGATTCACTTTAAAGTTTGAAATTAAGTTTAAATGCCATTTTCAAGACCAAAAATAACGGAATATTTTCGAAAAAGCAAATTCGATAAATGAGATTCGAAAAATGGGAATGAACCTTCATTATTCAATTGAATTTGTTCAGAGAAAG
>JAQFXV010000206.1:0-29620 GCA_034694065.1 Camisia spinifer
ATATAAAATGTCAAAACCCGTTTATGAGAGAACTCTCGTTTAGAAGTCATAATTACCACAAGAATTGATATAAACAACTGTAAATATTATCAATAATAGCCTATTATGTGACATTTAATTGAATCAAAAATAATTATTCTGAGTTAGAGTTTTGATGCTACAAAATGAGACCGGAATTTATATTCCGCATCGTTATGTTGAGTTAAGATTACTTCTTAACATTAATTAAATGTAAAATTGAAAAGATAATTAATCAATAAACTACTTCTGCAGTATGTTTGAAATTAATTTTTCAATATAGTATACATAATTTGATAAAAATTCCGGATAAAATAATTACATTACTTAAACAAATCGATGCAATATTTTCTTGATTTTTCCTAATGATAACTTGTCATCAATTGCATTCAATTGATTGGAAATAAAATAAAATTGATCTTGATTACCAACTGTACGATTCTTTTCAATTCAGGATTATGAGCAATATTGTATTTATTAAAATTGATCAATTTCAGAATCTTCCTAAATTGTTTCTTTCTTTATACAAAAATCAATATTAAACTGTAATGAGTTTGAAATATTGAAACATTCAATTTTTATCTTAGCAAACATAAGAAAAGCAATAAAATGTCATTTATGTTACACGAAAACATTAAAAATTTCAAATAAACTGGTATTCATCTGAAATATGAAAATATATTGTTTAATTTTGAAACACAAAGTATTCCTCTTATACCTATACTTGAGTGAATAAGAGTACAGGTAATTCTACTATAAAATCATCGTAACAATTTATTATACAACTAGATTATTCAATTATTCATTCCTAGCTCTTAAGCAATACAGTAGTGTTTTTCGCAAATGATACTCAAATAAAGTTTAGACCAAATTAATTTTATGCATAAAATTGCTGAATTTCTGTCAAATTCATAATTCTATTCATAACAACTTTATGATTTCGCTAATGAGTCTTTATTAATGAGGCCATCTTTTGTGTTTCTTAGACCTCATAAAAATAATTAAATTGAGAATAATGTATATTAAATTATTCCTGTTTCAAAAACAGGGAACATATTCTATTTGAATATGACTTATTCGGCTAATAAAGCAAATTTTAGAATTGCTTCAGGCATGCGATGAAATATGTCAGAAGATCTCAGAATATATAAAATGCTATAGTTTTGTGTGGAAGTGCTTAAAAATATTCTGCTATGATTTTGTTGTTAACACATATCAGTTATATATAAAATGATAGGAGATTTTTGAGTCTTATGAGTTAGATTCATATCAAAAACTTAAAGCATTTGAAACCCCTATCTCATAAGCCTCGAGATATTTCATTCGCTTTGACAGATTTGCATTGTATGAATGCAGTCGTATAAATCTTAAAGTTTATGACACATCTAAAGTTTTCGCACAATATCAAATTCGATAATATTGATAAAAAGTTAACTTCAACTTTGAATGTCATGAATTAATCAAGTTTTTAAATATTTAGAATTTTCTTATTTTCAATATTTTAATGTCTGACCTGCTTTTCCAGGACCTAAAGTATGGTCAAAAGATGGTCCAGTATGTACTGAACCAGAAGGTGTAGCGAATTGGTTGCGAAGCCAATCAAAATCATCATCATGATCTTTTATATGAATGAGATACGTTAAGAATATAGAAATAATATTGTTTGATTACATACCTTGTAACCAACCACAATCTTGTAAAGATGTTTCGAAGTCGCATGACAAAGAAGCATTTCTAGCGCTCACTTTCATATATATGAATAAAAAACTTTCATTAAAAATAGGATGATTATAAAATCGATAATTTCAATGAACACTCTAATAGCTTTCATAAAATGATAAATGTATTCAAACTTTCTATGACTACTTGAGCTAAGATAGTGAGTGAAATTAAAGAAAGCAACTTTTGCCGATTATATACACTTCGTAAATGAAAATAAACCCTAAATCATAACGAAACTAACTTTTGCATGAAGGCAGTGTTTGATTTGAGTTGAGATCCAGTAAATCTCCAGTGGATTTAGTAGATATCCATTGGCTGCCATTGCAGTAAATCCTATAGCTAGAGAATGATCCTTCAAAAGAGTATCCGAGTTCGCATGAAAACTCTGAAACGCTTCCTCTGAACAATTCTGTCACTTTATTTGGAGGCTGAGTGAAGATTTTTTGGCAGCCGCGAGCTTTCAAAAAATTTTGTTTATATTTTATTTAAATTATCAAATTAAATGCAAAATAAATATTACAAAAATTAATATATCTTTTTCAATTTGAAACTAAATCACTTCCTTATTAGTAAATACAATAGCAATTCTTAGAATTATAGATGCAGGAAATTTAGGGAACTATCGATTTTAATCATATTTCCTTATTTATATCCTGCTATTTTTCAATAGCAAATTCATTGAATATTAAAATAAGAGACAGATTTCAAAAGCGTTGACCTTTTATAATATTATATTTAATGACAAGTATCAGAGTCTATTTGTCTCTTAAATTCATTTTAAAACTCATTTTGGGATTTGGCAGAACATGACCATTAATGTTAGCAATAATATGTCAAGAAAGTGATAAAACGTTTGTCAAAATGAGGCGAAATAAAAAGAAAATAAGATTTTAGAGACACGAACGTTAAAAAAAATTTCAACATTTCTTTGGATTTAAATTAAATGCACGAATAAAACAATAGTATTCAAGCTTTATATATTCAAAGTATTGAAATGTTCATAAGAGAATTCAAATTTAAACACAACTATTCTATAGTATGATAAGCAATAATTGAAATGCAATGGAAAACAAAGACAACAGCCTTTTATGAAATTGTTCACAGAGAGCTGTTAGCATAGCAGGGAATGAAAAATAATAGCTGATCGCAACACGAATATATCCAATTTTATTAATTTATCTTTGTTTTCATGAAAAAATTAGACTAATGTCTAACATTATTTTTTCACGTGAGAGAAAAATTTGATTTCCACTAAAGAATTGAAAGACTTCTTAGTAAGTGTGAGAGATCTTTTCGTGACCATCATTTAATTATAATTTCGATAAATTTATTTGCTCAGCATATCACCAATTAAGTCAATATTAACTATTATAGTATTTTTAAATTTTCAATTAATTATTTGTCATAAGAGAATGGGTATTCTGGAGTTCAAACTTTGAACCGATGATAACAATGAATAAATAAATGAATTAATTAATTAATAAGTTATAATAATCAACGAAACTGAAATGAATCACAAATATCGTATAACTTAATTATTTAGGAGTATCTAAAAACCTATTGAAATAAGTTTAGTATCAACTGATCCGAAAATAAAGGCGACTGAATCTGTCTATGGATATATTGTTAATTTTAATTGGGTATTATTTCGAAAGAAAAAAAATCTTTCAATTTAATCATTGAAAAACAAGAGAAGAGGGAGAAACTCGATTTGACTATAAAAAGAGGCTTAATATTAGTATTAGTATTAGTTTTACATAAAAATGTTTGATTAATTAAAGTCCTATTAATGTAATGCAACCATTATTCCAAATAAATTAAGAAGATTTTGAATTTTATGTAAATATCTTTTTCTGATCCATAAAATCGTTTTAAGCTAAGTAGTGATCGCAACTGCGCCACAATTGACTTGAATAATAGATACGAAAATCTAATTAGTTATGTAACATATTTTCATTACATTTGATAATTCTTTATGTAAATTATATAATAATTATAGATATTTAAAGTTCTCTCACCGACACAAATAGGCAACGGATTATTCCATTTCGATTGTATACATGTATTAATGCGATTCCCAATTAGTTCAAAGCCTTTATTGCACATGAATTTAGCAATTCTTCCTCGAGATCTCATTTTGACCCATCCATTCTTAAGCGCATTCCTAATTAGAGGACATCGCGCGCGTCCCTCTTCAAAAAGAAAATTAAGAAACACTTCACTGAGAAAGGATGACGAGACTCAGTATACTATGTAATCGCATAGTATAGTAAATGATTATAAGCTTAAGTTAATACAGCATTACTGGAACAGTGCTTTATTTTAGAGTAGTGTTCAGTACAGAATAGTGTTACTTACGCCTTGACAATGGAGTAGTCAGAGTCTCATATAAACTGTCATCATCTGAATCTTGAATAGCGTACAGAAATGTTGACATCAATGATAGCATTAGACAAACAAATAAAACGTGACGCTTCATTCCGAACACTATTTTATCACAATTTAAGTTGTCATCACTAAAAAGTAATCCGAGTAATTCTCACTAAAATAAGAACATAATATTGTATCAAAAAATAGAGTATTGTTCTCTTTACTCAAACTAGTATTTCACTGGATTCTAAAATGTGAGGCCAACTCAACTCCAAAAAGAATCGACTTCAGCATAAGGAAACGGAAGTCCTGCTCACACATTGATTATAAAACTGGATAACTTACGCATTTGAGTTCAGTTTATTAGCCTTATTTCCAAATTGAATTATTTTAAGCGCTAACTGTTGTACAAACTTGTGCTTTAAGTGATGACTAGTAGTGTTTGGCGTCCAATACAAATACCAATACGAATAGCCTTTAAAGCTAATAAGACTAATACGTGAGTGAGAGCTGTGTTACTTTATTTAGTTGAGCTATAATTTATCAGTTTAGTGTTGCAGTGAGTGATGAAGGGAAATCATAAAAGGTTCTATTGAAGTTTTGTGGAAATACTGATTGTGATGGTCAGAGATAGCGATAAAGTGTATAAATGAGCTCTACGACTGATATACAACATCTATACTATACTGCAAACGACAAAGTGCACATTTGTTCACCAAATTTGATTCATCTCCATCAAAATCTTTGCTGTTCACTTCATATCTGCGAGTCCACTAATGGCAGAATGCCTTACAGGTCACCTAATTTCTCAGTAATAGAACTCACATACGAGCTCTATTACATATATATTTTTTATAAAAGCACTGTATATTAGGCTGCATTACTATACTAGCATTCTCTATACATATCAAAATATACTCTAACACAACCTTTAATAGAGTTCCATAATATAAATTGCATTTTGCTTTTTATAATACCATCGAAAAGTGTAACTCGAAGCCAATATAGCCTTAACACGGCTCTAAATTTCTTGCTTCTGAGAAATAACTGCAAATTTGAAAAATAATAATACAAAATTTCTACTTTCTATTTAGTTAAGGAATGTTTTGGGTTCTGTTGGTGTTGTTTTTTCCTTTGCTGAAGGCATATATGAAAGTTGGAATCTTATCCGTTTGTGGAAAAGAGCTTCTATTGAGCTCTATTGAGACGATCAAACATTCCATTTAACTTCAAAATGGAAAAGGCTTGTGAAGCCTGTGGCGGAGTATTAAATAGTGTCATAGCTTGACTTTTTTAATAACTCGAGTAAATGATTAAATTTGTATAATCTAAGGTTAGTATTAGATTAAAACATTTAGAGTTAAATGACTTTGTTTAATAAATAATTAACCAAAAGGTTTTCTAAGCGCCGCCACTGAGGGAAAAATCAATAGTGGCTTTGGTTGAAATGCTTTTGCAATACTCCTCTAACCATACCATTTATTGTTTTGCATGATGGCTAGTGAATCCTAAAAGTGTTTCGCTTTATGCTCGGGGTTGTATCGCACGTATAAATATTCTATTGCTTTACAAAAAATGAATCGAAACCACTGATAATAAATTTGCTGCCAAAACTCAATACAAGCGAAGCTATATATATATTATGTATAGATATGAATAGAAGAGTCATTTAGAAAACTGATAGTCAAGCGTAAAGTTCAATTTCATTCAAAATGAATTTCATATGCATTTTTCTTATTATACGGTTATGTTGTACAGAGAAGTTCTTCTTTTCCAACTCGAATCACATATATTGCAGACCATCCAAAGAATTTATTTCTCTTTCCGATCACGAAAAACTTGATGGCATAAAAACCATGAAAATTATGCTCTAATACACCTGAATTGCAATGTTTCCCATTCTCTAGCGATAAAACTAGTATTAATTCAGCTCAACCTGTGTGTCAATTTTTAGTGTGCTTCTCACGCATACTGTAAAGAGGATTGAAAATAGACAGGGAATAGAGACGAGAGACCATTGAGAATATGAGATTAGTTGCAACTTTCATAAGAGTTAAATATTAGATCTCAAGAGAGAATAGAGTGACTGAAAGACTGAAGAAGAGAGGAGAGGAGAGGAGAGAGAGGAGAGAGAGAGAGAGAGAGATCATTTGATCCCCAAAAAGGATTAAATAATGGCAAAAATGCATTCGAGAAACTCAGTCACTATGAATTTCTTAAGAGATGTTGAGGTGACTCTAGAATGCATGAAACAATGCACGAAATCGAGCAAACTTTGATTTAACATGTTTTCCGTTTGTTCTGAATGATCTCATTTTATAATGTTTTATCTGCTTTATGTTTTGGCTGAAATTTCGGTTATTTTGCAGTCAACTCCTCCCGAGAAAAGGTAAGACGCAGACGCAGAGTATTGTTGTTCACAACTACCACATTCCACATTTCTTTTGGCTTCCATCAAGTTTGCCGTTATATGTGTTCGCTGTGATGTGTATACTATCAAAGGGTAGCACAAGTAAGAGAAAGAGAGTGTCTTTGATGCTATCATTCAATATAGCTTTAAATATGCTCGACTGCAGCACAGCTTCGTTTGGCTTGTGTTCTACAAAACTAAATCTTAAGCGAAGGAAATGATGAGAAAGTTGTTTTAGTGAAACCTGAAATTTAGTGCAAAAAAATTCGATTTTTTTCATTCAATTATGTGAACCAATTATTTGCAGTAATTTTTGGTGAAGTGATTATACTAAATGTTTGAAATGAAACAACAAGACATCATTGCATTAACTGTAATGAAGAGAGACACTTATGACACAACACCTAAATTAGAGAACTTAAGATTCTGCAAACAATTGAACTAAAATTCAAAAATTAGTAACAGGATCACAACACGCCAATCATATTGTGTTCAAATGATGTTTCATCTTTTCTATTTCTACTTCTACTTCTTCTTCTTCTTCTTCTTCAGACGCACTCAGAAAGAGCGCAGCAATATTTATTGAGAGCTTCTTAAGGGCTATGGCATTAACGCAAAAAATATTCCTGTATTAGTTGAAAATGGATTATTGTCTGAAATAATTGAACTTAAAGTGAAGCTTGCATTCAATAGAAAACTGCATATTGAGTTTCATTGGATCACCTGTTCTGACAATCATTTGAGTGCATAAAAGGAAAGCTGCTCAAAGGTTCTAACATAAAGCAAAGTATTATGTCTTGTGGTCGAATTTCATGGATCTCAACATGTTTGTGGACAGTTTGGGTTTTATTATTTTTGACGAAAATATGCAAAACAGAGGAAAACAAGCTGTACATCGCAGGTTTTTTCCCGACCAGTTCGAATATACTCCAAGGCTCGATCGGAAGAGGAGTTTTGCCAGCAGTTTACTTGGCTCTCGAACACATTAACGATAGCCCATCCATGAATCGTGGTTATAAGCTTGACCTCGTTTGGAATAACACAAAGGTAATGCAAAATCATATTTATTACTGTTTCATTTCTAACCTCAAACACACAATCCTTTCTAATTCCAAATAATTGCATTCAAAGCTCAAACTCTAGAAATAATCTCATTAAAGGAGCGCATAATAAAACCCGTAACTGAAAAGTTAACGCTAATGAAAAGTTATACTGCATTCGAAATTATGATACATTTTTAATGAAAATTTTTATTGAGACAAGAGCTGATTGTAAGAAGTATTAGGTTATAATTGCGTTAATCTTCATCTCTGTTAATCTTTAGTGTGTAAAGAATTTATTTCTTAGTATGACGAAGACATAGATAAGATATAACTTGAATTTGTCGCTACTTAAGTGTGCAGACTATGGAATCAGTGATAGTAATGAAAATCTTTGTTGCGTTACATTTGATTTCTCTATGCATTTAATGATCAGTTCACCATTACTACTGTTAATGAGTTATTTCTAAATTTTCATGTATAATGAAATAAGAATGATAATCGAGTTCAGTCAAGTTTATTTTATCAAATCTATGGCTCAAATTCTAAATGATTGATCACTTGTTCGAGGAATTCAATAATACAAAGTATTCATTACTCGATTGGTCACTTTAATGCACTGTTTATCAAAAGGAAAATTATCATTAAGTTTGAGTTAATTACAAATATTTTTTGAAAATATTTTTATCCAATGTAAATATAATATTAGGTCCTTTGAATTAATTAAAATGATGTTTCTTGCGATGAACACTTGGGCTTACCTAATATTTTTACTATTATGCAAATTATCTAATGAAAAATATACTGAAATGCAATTTATTAAGTTCAATAAAACTTGATATGCAGTTATATTTTTCAATTCTCCCGCTTTGCCTTGCATTTAATATATCTATCGTAAAGATCTTCACTAATTAAATGCTTTGCGGCAGTAATCGGTTAAAAGCACTTTTAAGATTTTGAGAGTTATTTCAAAAATTCTATGTTTTGGCAGTGTTTAAATGTTTATGAATTCTCAAAATATCATTTAATAGAACTAATTGGATCAACATTAGAAAATGTAAATTTAAAACTAATCATTTTTGCGAAAAAATTGCAGTTTAGAACTTCAAAAATCCTTCTCTTCAAAAGGCATAAATTTCACTTAACTGATTACTGCCGCAAAGCATTTAATTATAAGTTTATGAAATTATTTTATTCTTGTTTTTATCAAATAAATTATCAAATAGATAAATATTTTATAGGTTTGCCTTTAAATCATTTCGTTTTCTAATTGTAATAATTCATTAGCAAATGAGTTTTATTTCATTCATCAAATAATTTATTGGTAAAAAACCAAAAAATTAGTCAATTCAGTGAAATATCAAAAAACATTATCTGATGAAAAAACTGACCCAATTCTTATTATTGTTTTATATAATTCTTCAACTATTCAAAATGAGTGTTTGTTTATTTATTTCAGTAACTTTTATTAATTTACTTTAATTTTGATTGCAATCCAAGAATGAAAATTAGTTTAAATTGAAAGAATGAATGAAAGACTGTGTTGGGTATGATTGGAATATTGCAAAAATACCTGTAAAAGCAATAAATACTCTTAAACTAATATTAAATTTAATTTAATTTTCCTTTTAATTAAAAATTTCGATGAATTTATGTTATCTGAAGATTCTTTATTTTATAATAATTTAGACTTTGCTGAATAGCTATGATTCAGAGATAATATGTGACCAGTCTTTTGTCTGATCAGTTATTTGAATTGTGTCAGTGATCTATTTGCGTTCAACTTGACTTTGTCACCATAGATAACAAACAATTGATTATAACAGGATGAAACGCGTAACAAATGATATTTGCACATTGAAATAAGTTACCCTTAAACTTTTTAGTCAATGCTTAACATCTCAATGCCTCAAAGCTTTATAGCATCAGATCTTTTCTATAAAACTTTTGGCACAACGAATTAGTTTGAAAATAAGATTGCAAACAATTGAATTGAATATTAGTATTTTTATTGCATATAAAGTTGTATTGAATGAATCCGTATTATAAATAATTTAAGAATTATTCTGAAATATTATTAAAGATAAGTCTAGTTTGAATTGATTTAAATTTTTTTCCAATCACTGTATTTTATTTTTATTGATACTTTTTACTATTATTTATTTCGTCAATGGTCTAACCTTTAAGGGTCCGGCACTTTGATCCTTCACATAAGATATAATTTATGAAATATTTATTTACAGCTAAAATTAAATATACTATAAGTATAGAAACTTTGAAATATTTCGTTTCACTTTCAATCCAACTAACTTTCGATTTTTCACATTTTAAATAATCATTTTGAAACTGGTGAAACTATAGTATTGGTGAAACTAATGGTTTGCATTATTAAAATCGAAACTTTTTTAATATAAATAGAAAACTGATTTGAAGTACAGTTTGAACTTGTTTCAAATAATGGAGTTTTCCTTCAGTGATATAAAAATGAATACTCAGTATTCAATAACTTATAAGTTTTTGAAAAAGAATGTGTTCGATTGGATCTTTCAGCATAATATCATGAAGTATTGAATTTTTTGTGCCATTATCTTTTCGATAATGAGAGCATGACATTATCTGAATTATTAATATAGTAATTTTTATTTGAATTGAAATTAAAATCTTGTTCAATGAAAATAAATAAAAATATTCCAATTTTTATCCAAAAATATATTGTGAATAGTAAATTAAATTTTTATCATATGATAATTTTCTCTTTATCGAAATGCTTCACTTTTTTCTACACTTTAAACTTGAGTAATTTTTTAGAAACTGGAGAATTTTTAAGAAAATTGACAAAAATTCCCTTTTGAACTTCAATTGGAATGAAAATTGGAGATTACATTTGGTTTTTAAGTGGATATTTATGATAAGAGTTTAACCAATGCTTAGCTGAATCTTCTTAAGACTGACAATATGGAAAATGGAGTTATAATCTTTCAATTCATAGAAAAATGCGTGAAAAAGTTTTAATCGCTATTAATTAGCATTGAAATCAATTTTTTATTTCTGTCTTATTTAAAAGCTGATAAAGTTTATGGAATATTTGTTCAATTATATGCCAAATATGATAAAATTAAATAACTACAAATCTTGAAGACTCAATGATACAAATCTAATCTCAAATAAAATATTCATTTATTTTAAAAATCTTTTTGAAAGTAAATATTTTGATCAATGCCAGTCTATGAGACTAACATTGAATTGAAAACTCGATTATATTATTCCTAAAATTGATTTTATAAATTATGAGTTTGTCTGACTTCATGAAAAGTTTAAGGGAATTAAGTTTCAAATTTATTGCATATTCATTAGTTCATATATTAATTTTAATAGACCAATACATTCAAATAAATTTGAATTGACTCAATTCATATGATAAAATTAAATAGAATTCAATTCTGGAGTGAACATGTCGTTCTTTATGCATTGAAATCATTAGATAATCCAATAAAAACATCTCAGGTATGAAATATATTTGTTTTGAATAAGTAATAGCACATAACGATGTGATCATAAATAATAAGTTATTCAGTTTTTTATGTATATTTTTAACGGTAAAATAGAGACATCTTCGAAATCAACACATTTATCAACACATTTATCAACACATTTTAAGCTTGTATTAAATATAATACTAAGCATTCAACATATTTATTAACTCATTTTAAGCTATAATTATTTAAAGAATGTTAATTTGAAAACCAGCTGTATTTTTAAAATGGTAAATTATTTTACAGTTTGAATAATTTTTGCCAGGATTTAGGTCTTTTCTGCAAATTAGAGCCAAATATGGAGATATAAGATAAAATGATCAAGATAATGTGTAAAAAATAGTTAATAAAATGCATTAAGCGTCGTCTCTTCTTAAGAAAATCCAGATCTTACACCACTTGAGCATTTGACCTTGACTTCGCTCTTACTAAAAATTGTTAAATCAATATTAAATTACAAATTATTAATAGTATTTCAAATCCTCGTCTATTACAACTCTAACCAATATCTAATTGTAACTTAATTTATAAATAAATGTCAAATAAGAAATAATTCAAGTTTTAAAATATACATCAAATGCACAGAATGGAAAGAAAGATAATTCTAGCTTTGTTAGAGTTTAGGTGATGGTTATCATAATATTAATAGAGACTTTTATTTTACATCTCTAATTAATATCTGTCCAAACATTCAATTAGATGATTAGAAAAATTAATTTAGCAAACGATAACTTATTATTAGCCTAAACAAATATTTAATTCTTATTCAACATCGTGTGAATCGTTATTCTTGGAATGATTTTGTTTTGATTCATTCGATTATATGAATTATGTTGAGCTCAATCGCGAAAAATTGTATATCAGATAAAATAAAATGCATCGTATTTTTGTTATTATGGATAGAAAATGCTTTGAACATCAAAAGCAATTTAAGAGTAATTTGAAGTGACTATAGTATGTCCAATATCTTAGAGTAGAGCAAAAAAATGGCAAAACATCGAATAAACTATTATTATTATTATTAAATTACATTCTATAATAATGCTTACAATTTTTTGAGGAACTCTAATATATAATGCGTTCATTATATACAGTTTTTGAGCATCGGAAACCGATTTAACGAATTTCAATGAGATAAAGTCATTTGATCAAAAAGTTCACTCAAATGAAAGTCTACACTTACTTATAGAGAAGTAGACAAACTCACGCTCTATTCATAAAATGAACTATTGTTTTATTAAAAGGAAAAGAAATAGTTCAATTTTTCAATTTAAAGAATTATAAGTTTATAATGTTGAGACGTCAATGATTTTCAATTAAATATTATTCGTTTTTAATTTTTAGGAAGAAAATTTCAATTAAGATATAGTTTTTTGAAATTGTAGTCATACAGTATATCTAAAGTAGTGATGTTTCGCTGCCTTTCACTTTCACTTTTTTGAATTAATTTTTGTTTCGCTATCTTTCGCTTTCGCTTTTCATCTTTTATTTCGCTGTCTTTACTTCGCTTTTCAAAATTCAGTTTCATTTCGCTGTCTTTCGCTTTAAAAGCGAAACATCACAATCTAAAGTAAATATTCATTGAATCGAATTGTAATCATAAAATCCTTGACATGATTTTGTTTGTGATATTTTTGCTAAAATTATAATTTCGTAAAGTAAGGTTTTAATAAAATATAGCTTTCAATTGAATTAATTGTGATCAGTTTAATCTATTAATACATCGATGACACAGAACGTGTTTTCATTGATAAATCCTAAAGCCTTAGCCCCTAATCATTTTCTTCTAATTCAATGCATGGAATAAATTCAAAGCCTTTCAACAGATATTCTGAATATAGTTCGTTATATCAAATTATGATTTAAATTTTCACAAATTTAATAATGGTTTCACTAAGTTTTTAAGATTTCATAATATGATTAATCACAAAGTTTTGAGTCTAAATCTTTTGTTAACAAAATTACGAGATTTGTATTGTTTAAAATAAAATTTAAATAAGTCTGAAATAAAAATTTTGTTTTAAAATACTTGAAAATTATCAAATTACTTTTTCTCAAAAATAAAAACATTTTTCCAATAAAACGCTAATGGATTAAACTTTAAATAAAGTATTAAATTATGTAAAACATCGTTAATATTGAAGTCACGTTAAATCGCACTTCAAATCTGTTAATTTATTATTGTTTCGTTGTAATGATTTTATTTAATTAATTTGAATGTTTGGTTTAGCATAGATTCCTTTATTCTTCTAATCCTATAGTCTTGAAGTTAATCAACTCATTTCACTGATGATAGAACAATGCGTATGCATTATTTGTGATGTCGAAAAAGCAATAATTAATTGTTACCCAATTTATTTTCCCTTAAACCGGCTCTTCAGTCAATTATCTGAAATCAATAAATATCAAGCAAACTCTTAATTTCAAAACTTTATTTAAAATATAATAGATTATATTAATTGAAGGATAAAGTGAAGAAAAAAATATAATTGCGAAAATTTCACAGTTTTAAGATTTGAGTCAATGGGTTATTTTTCATATGGTATTTATTGATTAAATTGAAAGGTTAGTTGAGTTAGATAAATTCAGGGTATTTGATCCTATGTTTATTGAATACGTTTATATAGGTTAATCAATTTAAATTGGTTTAGGCTAGACCTAGCATAACTTTGCATAATTCAGAAGGGAACCCCCCCCCCCCCCCCATTGTCCGTAAGATATGTTTTGATCACATATATTACACTGAAGATGTTATTTTAAATTGTATAAAAATTTTGGGCATATGAGCCCTTTTCATAAAGAAAATTTAATTGAAAGATTTCAATGTATATTCAAATACATATTCTAAAACAGGGTTTAATTGCATTTTTCAACCACTGTCTATCATAATCTATATTTAAATTATGTGAAATGATCATTAAATAAAGTTTATCTGGAGTTCTTAAGTTATTATATTTGCAAACAATTTTGCCTTAAATGCTAAATCAAATTCTGAACATTTAAAAAACTTAATCATAGTATTGGTTTCAACCCTAACATAGTTATTTACGTCACTCGCCCGATAGCATACTTCCTTGCATTCATGTAGTATTTTCTGAAAAGTACAGATAATTCTATTGATATCTAAAATGCATTTCTAGATCACTGTTTGATAAATTTAGACCAGACATGGCTTGATTTTTAAGAGCTTTCAGGAATCTTACAAATTTGAGGAGAGGGTCGAAATACATTTAATTTAATAGATGTTTTTCCTGAATCCTACTTTTTGAAATATTTTTTTACAAAACTTTTCCTGGATGTTCAATTTTTCACGTTTATAATTTTTGATTAATATCTATTCCTGTAAAAATCGAACGATAATTTTTATTGTTTATCCAATAATATATTTTCGGAAGTTGAAAACTGCCCAAAACGTAAGGAAAATTCGGGAGTTTTCCGGGAGAAAAATGTAATATTTTCGGGAGAATAAAATGAATTTTTCATCAAAAAGCTTTGTTAATGGTAAAGAAAGAAGAAGAGAACCAGTAAGTATTAAAAACCTAATCGGTATAAATGGCAAAGATGAGGATTCAAAAGATTTGATGCAAATCCTTCTTTCGTATCTCTGATACCTTAAGTTTTCTGCTCATTCCTCAATTGTCTAATAAATTTACAGGCATTGTAGACTATAAAAACCAAGTTTTTGTTTGTGTTAATCAGTATTTAAAGAGAAAAATTAATATTCTCGAGATTAAACTTTGAGAGTCTCGTGAATTTCAGAATTGCGAAAATTCATTACCTTTATTCAAATGATGAGTTTTCAGTTTGAGGAATCATTTATTTAAATAGTTTCGAGCCTCTGGGTTTCGGACTTTAGGAATTCGGGCATTAGGAGTTCGGCCTTTAGGACTACAGTCATTTTAAACTAATGAGAATAATTTCAATTCTCTTTGCAATCAAAAGATGACGTAAAATTTCATCAAATTATTGTGATTATGCTTCATAAATATATACATGAAATTGTATTATAATAAGTGAGTTAACAAACATTAGTAAAAAGCGTAAAAACCTATTAGTCATAAGACACAGATTTAACACACTATTCAAAATACATAGAAAAATTTTTTCATTAGTGAATTTTTTCTCAATAATCATTGATATGTGCAATATATTTATAACTATGGTTTTTATATAGTTTATAAGTTGTATACAACTTCCGTAATAAGAATCAATCGAAAATACATTAATCGAGAATTATCAGAAAAGTAGAATATTCTTTAAAACTACTCTATTATTCTTTTACTTAGGAGAACAACTAATTTTTGATTCGGCTCATTCAGGGCTAATTTTATTTGGAGTCTATCATAAGCTAAACTAACTTATTTATTCGATGTAATCTTCCCCAAGAGAGGGGATTAGGTTAGGTTTGACCACCTCCTAGAATATTCTAAATCAAGAATGAAGTGCTTGGTACTAATGATAGAATAGAACATAAAAACTAGTAAAAAAGTTGGAATTTGGTAAATAAATTGTACACAGGGAAGTATTTAATTGTGAGTCTTCCTTGCATTTTGAGTAACTTTAGCTAATTTATTGATTTTTTCAAATTTTAAAAGTATTTGAAATTTTTTTCAAAAATAAACATTTCGTAGAAGCTAAGGTATGATCCCAAAAAATTGTCTTTCAAATCTGATCAGTTTGAACCCCTCTTTAAATTTCAAGAAAGGCTGAATCGGATGAAAATTAAATAAAATTTGAAACTATATTTATTTGATTTCGACTCAAAAAAGTATAACTTTAGTCTAAAAAGTAAAGTTATAAACATTTTCTTTTACTACTTGAATTATTAGAATAGTCTATTTGAAAGGATAAAAACGTACAATTGATCTGTGTTCCCAATAAATTAGTCGATTTTCTCATTTAAATGTTACTTTTGCAGTTAAACTATCTCTCAGGTACGGGTATTACTAGTATATACTGTATATAGAGCTTATATGTTATGTTATATTATGTTATGTTTGGATATGCGGGCAAAACAATTATCGTTAATGAGAGTGTATCTAAATGTTTAGAATTGCAAATATTTTAGTTGAAATGACTATTATTTGAATGCATAATTGTAATTGTAATTTGTTTTACATTACTGTATGTAAAAATTAAAGTATTTATATGTCGCGATTCAATGAGATTTGGCTACTGTATAATACATTGCGTTTAATGTTTGATATCAAATATTTTAAATTATAAATTTAATTCTTTATTCATTGTATACGACACAGTAGTATCAAATATATTTACAATGCATACAAAGTCAGAATCGCTTATAAGAATCAACATTTCATAGGAATATAGAATAAAATATATTTTTATTAAAGTGATCATTTTTTACTTTTATTTGAATTTATTTATAAAGATTTTGCGTTTCGATTCTTTAAAGACTGTTTTACCCATAACTCATCTAAATAATGAATCGCATGGAATAACAAAAACAGCTTTAATATTGAAATCTAGTGGGGATGTATGCAAAGGCACTGTATTATTCAGATTACATTATT
Organism: Camisia spinifer; assembly: GCA_034694065.1. Taxonomy (NCBI): domain Eukaryota; kingdom Metazoa; phylum Arthropoda; class Arachnida; order Sarcoptiformes; family Camisiidae; genus Camisia; species Camisia spinifer. Next base: position 16,628 of record JAQFXV010000206.1, read on the forward strand.
GTGATTCAAAAGTTGAGCTCTAGAAGTATAAAGTAAAAGCACATCAACGGTATGGTATTTTTCTCATTCTTGAGACATATATGCATTGTTCAAATATATTTAGTTTACTCAATCAGACTTTGCACTGAATTGTTCTTTCTTGAAAACTATATTAATTCAATGCTTTTTCTCTTCTCTGTTTCTTTTTTGTTTGCATACTTTATTATAACATCAAGTGATGACAGTTATTGCTCGTCATTCCCTAATGTATCCCTTATTCCTCCTTATCGTGAGACTTTCTCAGCCATATTTTACTACTGGAACCGATAAATGGTTCATTTTATTCATATCTAATGCAAGTGTGTGTCCCTTATTGTGTTTCTGTGATGTTGAATACTTTAAAAGAAATTGTTAATTGGTTGGCAGTGATGGTGGCATTAGGAGAATAGATAATAGCTAAAGATACTTGTTTTATGCAGTTGTGTAGTGTGCGTGACATACTCTTCTTAAAGTTGTAAAACGATTTTTCGCAAAATGTCGTCGGGCACGCACTCTTTGTTATCATATACAGATCCAAGAAAATCGAAGTGCAACGACTGGTGCACAAAAAGAAACGACTATTTTGCTGTTTGCGTATACGTACTCAACAGCACCGTAAACAGAGTTATAGAGAGCCAAAGAGAGCTACTGAGCATGAAGTACAGCTTAAACAGCTTGTGCATGCGATTCACTGCCATAATATAAAATATAGCATATAGATTATGGTGAAACGCCAAAAAGTACTCTTCACTTACGTTCCGCCCGTTCAATGTTCTTCGATAGTGCCAAATAATAGGCGGCTATTTTCCTAATATTATAAATAAATATCTACTCAGTGTGAATGTAAGTGTTAGGTTTCAATAACCGTCACATCCAAATAGTTTTTGATGCATAAATTTTGATCATGAATTAAGCTGTGATAATAGGTTTCTTAAAGTACAGTTCAGTTTAATATTAGGAAAAAGTTAAATTTCAAAGTTATATAAAATGTATAAAATGCCAAAAAACATCAACGATCATACATGTCATTCTTTTATTAAACTGATTGTTATTCTTATGATACTCTGGTATATATTCTTCTCTGGTTTGATGTATGCAACAATTTTATCGATTTATAATCGAAGCACTTTAACGTTTTATGAGGATATGTCTTGCATGGAAAAAGTATGATAAGCACTGAACTTACTTTATTGTACTGTTTATACCATACCTTATACACGTATACCATAACAGTATGGTTTATACCGAACCAATACTAGTATAACGTACTGGTATTATACGAAGTCATGTACGAAGTATCGCAATATTGTTCAGTATTTGCCATACAAGCGATCACACAAGTAATTCAGTACACATTTAGGCCCTTGTGGTTTATGGCAGAGCCAAACACACAATAATATAGAAAAAGTAATAGAAAGCGTATGTAATCCAATTATAAGTTATAGGGATATAACACTATAGACGAAGGTCTTTGGCGCGCTCTTTACACTTATACAAAGAAGTCAGAAAGCTTGCTGTTTACATCCATGGCTGCACATACGTTGATTCGTGTGCCACTACATCACGTTTTTTCTCATCACAATTTTAAGACACTTCACTAATGCGATGCTACTTATTTTCACAGTGACATAGAAAGCCCCTCATGTTCTTCTAGTGCAGTTGCATTGCCATCAGCTTCTAAAAACTTAAGCTCATAAACTAGAGAGCCTTCCATCGTATATGATATTGACCAAGAGATTGAAAAAGCAATAGAAGGCAATGCAAACCCTAGTTGAGTACCAAATATAATATAACTTATAGCAGACAATGAATCTGAGAGATATAGCACTGCTATTACTGTAAAGCCTACAGGTGGTGATCACACATCGATTGAGGATAAGAATTATATAAATATTATTTTAAAAGTATATCAAATACTTTATAGTACAAATACCTTCTATCAAAACGGTTTCATAATATATCTGTTTGTCATTAAACTAAGATCTATCCTAAAAGTATTCAATTTTATTACTTATAACCTTACAGTTCATGATTTAGTGTTGTAACCAATTTTGATGACTTCGTGGACTATATTAAATATAGCAATCAATAGTTCAAGTTTTTATTATAAGCAATTTATTGAATTCCTGGACATAACAAATGTACAAAAGTCAACATTTATGGATAAATTCCTTGGATTGTAAGTTAATCATCGAGTCCAATGGTTAGAGCCATGTATTGGGCTTGATGACTAGCTTTCACTCCATGGAATAAAATCATCGGTTAATTTATCGCATCAACTTCAATGGTAAAAGGATGTCAGTTCTACATATATATATAAATCGACTTTCATCGACTACAAGTTAGCCCACAATATGGGCGCAATACTTATGCACTAAAAGCAGAAGCTAGAAAATTAGCACAACAAATAAATTCTGAGCCCGAAATAGCTTTTTCTTCCAAGACTTTTTCACTATAATGCCAAAAAACCTTATACTGTAACACAGATTGTCGTTTATCTGAAAACTACAATTTAATGACACTTTAGATCTGAATTTTCTAAGTATATTAAAAGTAATACTTTTTTATATAAGATTCTCTTTGAATATTTTTTCAAAAATAAAATCTGATGAATATATCAAATATATTAAACTGACAAAACACTAACATCTACTGTAAATCATATATTAAATAACAAAATGCAACTCTTATAACATAACTTACTTCTGAGATGGGATTCAGATTATTTGATCTTATTTCGAAATTTAATTTTGTATTCATTGAAGTTTTATGTTTTAAAAATTTATTTTCCTTTTCCAAAAGAAAATCTATCGAAGAATATGTTTTGAGTTTGAATTGCAAAAATATAAGAGCTTATATTTCAAAAATAATACGAATAACAATATTCTTAAACTTTGAAATCTTTGAATCGTTGAGATATGATTCAAATCGAGATCAAAAATGTGATTACATTTTGCAATAAACTACTATTTTTTGTATAAAAGTCATTCGGGATCAAATCAAACTTAATTCGTATTTTGATGATAAAAACCATTTTTTCGTTTTTATAGGGTGTTAATGGTTTGTTTATATTAATCAAAAATTAGAAATTTTCTTCTCAAAAAGGAAATATCTATTATTTTCTAATTCAAGAAATAGGTCTACAAAACTTATTTAACACTGAAGAAGAGCTTTTGTTTTCTTGAAATCCAAAACCAATTACTTTTCTTTTTCAGTATAAGAGAGATTCTGTTTGTTATCTCAGATCCATATCATAATTACTTGCTATCATTAGACGGATATTATAGTGTTTTGTATCACTTCTATTTACAGTTAGCACTTGAAACGAAACTCTCATTAATTGTGACATTAGATCATACTTTTAGTACAATTGATTCAACTTTGTGACTTATTATTTATTACCTAAATAGATTATATAAAACAATTAGAACACAAAATATAATCATTTTAATATGCAATTAGCAAAAAATCAATTGAAATTAATTTTCAACTTAATTCAAAAATAACGAAATTAATGATTATTTTGAAAGTATTTCACTGACTTTTTATTCTAGATGGTTTACTCTTATGAACTGCACTTTTTAATAGAATAAAATAAAACATTGAATGTACCAATTTGTTGAAAAAGGTCGTAAATTACCATTACTAAGTTCTAAGTATACTATGAACTTTTTGAATGCTAATTTGCATTCTTAGTGATAAAATGATCATTAACTAGAGTAAAAACACTACGAATTCAAAATTATATGTTCACTTTTTCAATGAAGTAAAACTTGGTCCCAAATGTGTTCATCTCGTAGAAACAAATATCCCTTCTTTGGAAGAATATTTTTTGTATTCTCTTATTTTCACTAAAAAAATACATTTGCATCAAATAATATTCTTAATTAGACGCGAAATCATAAATTTATTCCTTCAAAAATAAATATAAGTACAGTATGTTTAACAGTTAAAAAATATCTTCTGTCTTCAAAACTATTATTTAAGAAATATTTAAAATCAAATTCAAGGAAAAACTTTCTAAATTTGGTTTAAATTTGATTATTGTAAAAATCTATAGAAAGGATATTTATAATGTTGAAATAAATGATGAAATTGCATCAATCAATTTTCACGGAATTTGTTCAAACTTGATTAGACAGAAAAGTTATTACTTCGACCATATCATAGTTGCTTCAGCTGTTCGTGGATTAACTTTAAAATTTCAGTAACCATGTAATATCACCGCAGAAATTGATAAATAAATCTCATTTAAGTCTCAGTTTGGCAAATTTTCTTTTGAAGTATATATTTTTTGATAACTTGTGAAATCAGATTTTGAGAACTTGTTAATCATTATTTTTGATTATTTGATGGAATTAATAAATTTGTTGATGGCAACAGAGTTCAGATTGTATTTGAATGTTTCAAATCATAACATTATTTTAGTCAAAAACATTCAATTCTAAAAATATTCAATTCAACGTTATATTGTTAAGCATTAAACTATTCAGTAAATAATAGTTCAATTTTAAACTTTTTATTTCTCAAATATTTAAAAAAAGTTTTCATCTTTTATCGTATTGAGTTTTCAGTTATTTATTTATTTCTTGAATAAAGATCAAGAAGATGAAACATCAATTAAAAATCAGATTTGAAGCCAAAACTTTATGAATTTTTGCACCAATAAATTTGAAATTCATTATTTTAAAAAATTATTTGTAGAATAGTTAAATAATTTATTCTGAAATATCTAATGTCTAAAAATTTTTGAATTTAAATTTTAAAATGGATTAAAAAGACGTAAAGGCGTTCTTATGACTTTTACTTAGAGTCTAATCCCATTCAACTTATAGTTTATTAACGTTGTGGTCAATCAAAAGCTTGACTTTATATGATATTTTGTTAAGTTAGTGTCGTCCTCAACCCTGTGTCATATACAGTATTAGTTAATTTTTGATGGAAGCCTAACATGTCTCAAAAGTCAATGTTTGGGATTTTTTCAAATAATTGTAAGCGAGGCTTCATTAGTGAACTTCAACTTTATTTTCCCAACTTTTTGGCAATAACTGGATTATAATAACAGCTTTTTACAACATTTTTCAAAAAAGTTTTTAGAAGTAAAACCTTTATTCAGCACAAAGTATAATATCAAGAGAATTCAATTGACTCGTCTATTAATTAAAATAAAGTCAAAACTTCAAGTTTATAAATGAATAATTGCATAGAAGTTAATGAAAATTATGAAAAATATATAATAACTCAAAGCTGTGAATATTTATAAACTTTTAATCTTTGATCTAAACATAACATTATATCAGAATGTATAGAATAAAATGCATTTTATTTCATGATATAATTAGTTAATACATTAGATATGAGGCATTTTTTATTTTGAATGAACTTTTATTTGAAGCAAGTTTAACATTATAGTGGTTGCTATGACACAAAATTCGTCACTGTTGTGTTCCTCATTAGTACAAATCGTGCTGCTCTAGACTAAATCAAAATTGGTTCATGCCTTCACTTTGACTTTATTGTACTTACAATCTATACAAGTTGTTGTCTCTTTTTATGGGACATTTATGGCATATAATAGAATCAAACTTCGATACACTTCAGTATATAAATTCATAACTAGCATGTACTGAATAAATAGCTATAAAAATAGAATAAAGCGCTACTTTTTTCTTTATTGGATCAGAACATCTGCATTATGCATAAAAGCTGCATTTTATAGCTCACGAGACCAGTGCATTTTGTACATAAGTTTGCATGTTATGCCTCGCAGGTAAAAATTGTTCGTTTACCTCTTCTCTATTGAATGAGTTAATTTCAATTACGAAAATATGCTAATTGTGTTCCTATTCTTTTCTTCAGAGTGTATGTACTGTTCATCTCACATTAGTTTTATGCAGTTTACAGTTTAGAAATTAACAAAATACTGCCATTGAATTATAATGGACTAATATAAATTACAAAAGTATATTTCAGGTAAAAATCAATGAGGGAATGCAAGAAGTCGACTCACTATTACTTTGAAAATAAGAAGGTTATATAGTTAAAAATAATAGTTTTAACCCACAAACAAGTACGGATCATAATTATATAACTCGGGTTTCATTGGGATATGCGATAATTATTGAGAGAAATCTATATAATCAAATATATTTCTTTATTAATAAAGGATGTAGCAAGGTGATAATTTCCTTCTTTTATTAACAATGAAATGCTTCTATATCACTATAAGGTAATTTCTTTATTAACAAATTATGTAGCTAGATGATTTTTCGCTTCTTATATTAACAATGGAGTGCTACTACATCATCAGATATATTTCTTTATTAATAAAAGATGTAGCTAGGTGATTATTTCTGCCCTTGTATTAACAAAGGATACTGCTATATATCATCACTATTCACTTTATTGACAATGATAAAAGTACATCACTATTAACATAGAAACATCGAATTTCTCGATATTATCAAAGAGAAAAGGGTACGACGGCGGACGGCGAGTACGAATCTATAAACCCGTTTTTCGTAAACGAAACCCGAGTTAAAAATACAAAAGTGAGATACTCAGAAGTCACTGAGAAATTGCACTATAGTTGTGAACATTCCCATCACTCATTTGATACATTTTTTCTTTACTAATAGTGTAACCTATATAACTAATGCCTATATAAATTAGTGCTTCTTAAGTTAGAGATTTTAAATTAATTTGAGTTTAAGTTAAATGAGTTTTCAAAGTATTGGGAATACAAAATTATGAGAAATGTATTATAATCAAGAGTATTATTTCAATCAAATTTCGAATATCAAAGGACCTCATTTTCGAAAATTGAAGCTTTAGAACATTATTATTATACCTAATGCTATGTTTTGCAAATTTGCTATTTATTCATTCATTATTTTGCAAATACTGTATTTCGGATGTAAATCTCAGAAATTAATTCAAAAAAAACTTCAAAACTATCTGCAAATCTAATTGAGATTATCAAATATTATATATTGGAAAAATGATAGTTTTAGCAATGGATTAAAATTATTGTAAAACATCAATTATTTGAATTTTTCGATTTAATTTGATTAATAGTTGACGTTTTTCATTTTGAAAAAATATATAATTTGAGTTTAAGTTGAAGGTTTACAGAGGAAAATTTGTAATTTGAGTTGAATTAAAGTTGTTTAACTCAAATGTATTTTTAGTTAACTCAAAAATCACTAGTGACTTATTAATGTCATTTATATAAATAATAGCAAAAAACATCTTAAGCTTTGTTCAATAATAAATGCATTAATGAGTCCATGAATTATAACGTAATGTCTTTCGTACTATGAAGTGATGTGAATTCCATCTCTAAAATGATAATATCATTCGAGATATTTTTGTCCGTTGTTTAGGTATCTCTTGGGAAATCAAGAAATAGGTTTCAGTTGATATTGTAGTAGCATTCTGAAGCCAACAAGTTAGTCAAGTCAGTCCATCCATTCAGCTTTTATAATGCTTTATACCATCGAAATCAAAGAATACTTTAGAATATTATAGAGTACAGAAGTATATAAAAACCGTTAAATATTAATATTTTAGAATAAAGAAACCGCATGTTTTAGTTAACTCAACCTAAATATAGTTTATTCGAAACAGCCATTAGAAAATAGATAGGAATAAAAGAAAATGCCTTCCAATCCAATACCATAGAAAGCCATTATCAGTTAAACAACAAAATAAGAAAGTTTAATAGTGAGCTTATGCGGCAGTTTCTTCTATTTAAGTGTAAACACATGATGCATGAAAAAGAACATTACGCTATACTAAATTTTAAGCTATCCAACTAAGTAAGGGCACAAACTTTGACAGCTTTTGAATTTGGAAATCAAAAATAAAATGAAATTCTTATATTTTATACAAGTTATATTAAGTTTTTATGTTTTTCGGTAACTTAATTACTTCAAGTTTTACTCATCAAATTATTCACTATAATTAATGACATACTTGAACACAACACTCGGGATTATCATTGGATTAAATTTAATTGAATTTATCGACATGTATAATACTTTGACCTTTATTTACTTTGAATGAATGCTCACACACAGAGTAAATGAGATTTTTTTACATAATACTTAGTCACAAGTTTTTACTTTATTTGTATCAATTGAACAAATATTTGAGTCTCATAAGAAAATAATTGCGGCGACTTTTTATTTGATATCATAGAAAGAAAGCACTATCAGAGACTCACATTAGTGTTACTCATAAATCATAACAAAAAGTCTGTATTGATTGATAAGACGCAACTCATTTTCTCTTTGCAGACTAACTTACGAGTTAGTATTGCTATAAAGACTTATTCTTTTTGTGCAAAAGAGCTCACAATTTTTCTTATATCAACTTTAATTATCAAAATATTATATCGAATGGTGAATATTTTTATATTGATTCAGATTTCATACAAAAAATCATCAAAAAGTCAATGACGTTATTTGACTTGTTATCAAATGAAAAGTTTTGACAAAATATTAATTTAGATTATAATCAGAGTAAACCTGTTTATACAAATTGAATATTTGATTTTGTAATAAAGAAACTCAAAATCTAAAATATAAAAGACTTGTGATTTCAAGATTTACGAATATAAACATATTCTCTATGAATCACATAAAGGGTTCATCAAAATAATGCACATATCATATTACAAAACAAAACTGATATTTTTTTATTTTCTGTCTATTACTTTCTCTTTATTCATTATTGTGATTGTATAAAAGCAATGAAATTGAATGACCAAATCTATGGAGAATACGTACATTTTATACAGTTTTATTGTAGAAAATAATATTATAGAAATGTAAGCATTTTCCTTCTTCAGCTCAAATGCGTTTGCATTAAACTTATAAAGACTTATTCCATACTTGATTTCAGTTGAAATTTATCTTTCAATGCATGTATAGAATCGAAGTCACGAACTTATTTGTTTGCAAAAGAGTCTAGCATTTCAAGTACTGATTGTTATATTAAAAATTGATTTATGTTTTATTTATACTGAAGTCAGCACTTTCTCAGTAACCATCTTTTGATGGCACAAATTTCCTTTTAAGAACTTATGCAATCGCAGCAACTCTTCTGTTCGTTCATTAAAAGATTTGATTATTTGATTGATTTACAAAAACCTAAATTAAATGATCATAAATTTTTACAACTCAATGAAATTGATTATTTTGGGAGTAAAGAATGAAGAGTTGAAACTTATTGTTGTCTCAAGAGAGAAGGGTCCACACTTTTGGTAATAATATTTAAGAAAATAAACTAAAGCCTACTTTCCTGTTGTAGTCAATTCAAACTCTGCTTTTCATGACCTGCATAAGTAGATGCTTCCAAAACACTTATTTACTTTCAGAAAATAGTTTGAATCCCGCAAGCGGTAGATCGGAAGTCCTGATATAAAATGATTAACGAACGCTTATGGCTGAGTATAATGTGATGTCGAATAGAAAATACTCTCCTTTTATATTCAATCATGGAATCCAATAATGCAAATAAATCTAAAGATTCTCTTCAATAATTCAAAAGACATAATATTCAAATAAACTAATGCTTGTTTAGAAATATATTTTTCAGCAAGTTTTAGATATGAAATAAAGATTATCGAAAGTCAGATAAAAATATGTCATTTAGGTTCAGTCGTAAATCTAAACTTATTTTTTACGAAAATCCAAATTCTTATGGAATATTGCATATAATAATTGGAATGTCACTTAAATATCTTAACATTTTTATCTGAATTTTTCCTTTAAACATAATAACAGGGAATCTTCTTATTGACTCTAATGCTAGTAATAGCAGAAGTGAGCTTATGATTCAAACAATCTTTGTTTGCTTCCCTTTTCATGTTTTTAGTTTCTAATTGAGCCGAATAAATAATGCATTTTTGAATGTTATTTCATTGATTTTATACTTAGAATTCGATACTTATGACCAATTTAGACATAGAATTTCTGAGAAAAAATTGTTCAAAACTCAGCAAATTTCTAGTGTACTTCGATTCAAATTTGATTTTCTTTAAACTTAACCAAATAAAAAAGTGAAATTGCATTGAACATGAAAATTAACCTATTTTAGCGCTAAGTTACAACTGATATATATTATAAGTCCTGACAAATTTTGATTTATCGATCATTTTTGATTTCAAAATAGGTTAATACATGTGTATAATTGAATTTGACCGCAACCATGCGTTACAGTTAAATGACATCCAGTGTACTCAAGGACACAGTTACGGACTTTTCGATAAATTATATTATACGAAACTAATAAATTATTGGTAGTTTTTTATTTTCAGTATAATATTGATAGGTTTTAAATGTTAACATGTAAGCATCATATTATCCGGAGAATAGTGTGATTTTAGAGTTCATTTCAACATTTTTCAGTAACATCAATTTTTTTCACTCTCTAGACAGTTCGTGAGAATATGAGTTGAATTCGAAATAACAAAATTTACCATAATATGAGCCTTTTGACTCAAAAACTACTCTTTTGCATTAAAAGGGCCCCAAAACTAATAGATAGAGAAAACTTTTCCATTATTCATAAAACTTTTGAGTTATTAAAATCATCAATTTTTGAAACCCACAATTAATAAAGTTCAATCTTGCGTTGTTAGTTTCAACTTCAATAACAGTATAATGATAAGAAAGGGATAACAAACTATCTCTCATTGAGTGCCGAAATGTTTATCAACATCATTGGTAAATGAATAGTAAATACAAATCTTACAACAGGAGAACCCAATGAATCGATTGTTACTCATGTTTTGTTTTAAAGTTAAAATTTCTTGTAAGACTTTTTCATATTTTGAGGCTTCAAAAGAGTACTTTTTGAGCTAAAAGGTGCATATACTATAGAAATGATTATTTTCTAAATAAGTTAATATCATAAAATATTAGGTTTCTAACTTAGTTTTATCAAATTCTACAATAGGTATATTGAGTGTAATTTTAAGGAATCGATTTGAATTATTTAGCTATTTTACTTGAACTTCCTTATCTTAATGACATTGCAAGAAATCTGCATATTTTCCCCTATTTAAAACTTAGCATTATTTTAAAAAAGAAGGATTGCATTTTTTAAGGAATAAAATAATCTATAAAAATCCCTTCCGATGAACAGAGCAATGCTAATTCTTGATTTGCTAGCAGTGATTCATATAATATTTCAACTTTTTTTAAAGTTGTGTATTATATAAGAGTTCAAAGTCCAATACATTTGATTGACTGTATGGAAAATGAACATATTCAAATCTGAATTAATGTTCTTTTAGATAGTTTTAACAATGCATCAATGCTTTAATTTATTGAATATCCTAAAACACAGCCTTTTTCACAAAATAACTGTTTGAAAATTATTAACTAAATATCAATACATGATTGCACATGTGATGAGTAAACTATATTTATTAGGATTTAATGTATGTTCTAATTCTACACTAAAATAATGATTGAGTGGTAACTATTATTTTTCTATCAGTCACTCAAAATATTATTATAAGGTTTATATTTGAGTTATTTTATTCATAGAACTTGAATTTAATTCTGAAATGAATTGAATATTTATAATCATGATTTATAAGCTGTAAATTTAGTTTTAAATCATTATTACAAAAACACTATCATAACAACTTTTGAGTAATTTAAAAGTCACTGAAACTAATATTAGAATATATTGATTTGAGTTTTGGTTGAGTGGCATGCGATCACTTTCCGGCACTTCCGTGTCTTTCATTATCCAATAATCCATATGATATACTGATGCTGTATAAAACAGAATGCATTGTATTATCATTTTGATCGAAAAGTCATTCAATTTGAAAAAAATGGTGGAATCCCTTTATTTAAGGTTATGAAAAATTGGTTTATTAAGTACATTTTGATTAATAAGCTTATTTTTTAGAGGATGCTATAGCTTGAAATTCTGAATTTATATTGATTATACATATTTCTCATTCAGATATAGTTGAATGACTTCTCAACAGATGCAATAAAATATATTTTTATTCCTCAAAACACTTTTATAACAATTAAGACAAAATTTATTGATATGAATGTATTTGAATTCACTGAAAATAAATGACAGTTATTTCAATAGTGAAAGGGATTAGAAATTAATGAACAACAGTTTATGAAAGATTATGTCATCGAAAAGCGTGTCCACACCATTTGAAAACAATAAAAGAAAAGTCATCCGATCACGTTCTCATGTTTAGTCGAATAGCATAAAAATAGCAAAACCTGTCATTGAGATTCTCTGAAGAATTCAATTATGAAATCTTTTGTATTTTCTAAATCAAACGCCAAGTGTTTAAGAAATATCGATCTGAAAAATACAAAACTAATGAATCAGGATTTTGGATGAGTTCAAATAACTGATAAAAGCTCCAAAAATTTTTGTGTAAGAATTTTCATCGACATATTCACAGAAAACTTTGATAATACAACTAAAATAGCAAAACAAAATAATAGTTTTGAGTGATTGTGAGTTCTGGCACTCCAACATTTTTACATCTTTGTGTATCTTTGTGTTTGTTTATTTTTATTTGAATAGTGATTTTTTTTAAATAAAACGATACATACAAGTACAGTACGTCACGTTTGAAGAAAAAATTATGATCAAATATTGATAGATAATAATTAAACGCCTTAGCAATGATAATATGAAGATCTGCTTATTTAATTTACCTCAATATTATTTAAATGAAGAGAATTATTCATAGGAGTCCAATAAATATTGATTTTTGCGAATTCAACTGCCATATTGAGTAACTGTACGGTTACTAACTTATTACTTTTTGGGGAATCCTTTAAATTTAGTCAATCATATTATTACTAGAAAGGGAATTGCTCGCTTACGCGAGCAAAAAAATAAAGCCCGTTAAAATTTAGGCCCATCCATAAATTACGTGTTCGAAATTTTTGACATAATTTATGGAAATGA
>JAQFXV010000207.1:0-29604 GCA_034694065.1 Camisia spinifer
CTTTTCTTGCAAAGTTTTCTTATACTATCGATTTAAGTATAGATATTGACTCATTTATAGTTTGATTACATATTTTCGATTGAAACGATGATAGTTTTGCGTTTACATACAGTTCTAACTCTATTTTTCACTGGAAAAACCAAATTTATAAAATACCATAATAAAAACTCTTCAATTTTTTGCCATTTTCTAACTTTAAATATTTGAATTAAGGCGAGTCTCAAAATAAAAGGTTATTACGAAGATAACAATTACTTGCATGAAAGCAATTCTGCTTACAATAAGAAATATTTTCCGAATAAGGAGGTCATTATTGATTACTGTGAATCTGACAGTCCGTGCCTGAAACCAAGTGGTGAGTTCATTGTTCACTATCAAACACATTTTTCAGTTTAATAATTATTCTAAAAATTTGATGATCTTATATGTAATTAAACTTCTTTGCATTTCAACTGATAAATCAACAATGTTATAAAAGTTTGAATATTTTTAAATTGAATGAGTTCTAATGTGCTTCATTAACTTTTTAGGCTTAAGTCCTAATCCTCTGGACTGTTGCTCTTTTTACAATTGCGATAAATGTCGAGCATTTTTGCAGAAATGTGGTAAAGGAACTCACTTTAGTCCCAAACTTAAAGTTTGCGATTATCCTCAAACTGCGGGATGTAAAGCACAAAATACTTGTGAGAATCCGACTCAAAAATTTGTTATTTGTATAGCTAAGAATATATATGAAGATATCACTTTATTATTAAGAAAAAGGGGTCACTCAACTTCATAAATATTATTAACTATAATAAAAATGATTTGCTGTAATTGCTTAAGAGTATTATTTCATTTTTACAGATTGCCATAAAAAGCATTATGTGAAGAACCAATACATTGATCCAAGATGGAATTAAATTATCATTTGCTCAATAATTTATAATACAATAGTATAATAATTAAAGTAACACTTGTACAATAATGTTCGAATAAAAATGGAAGAGGTCAAAAAGTTTGCTTTTTGGGTTTATTTTTTTTATTCAAATAGTTATTAATCATTAGAGCGTGAATTTTTTTTATCTTTCACTCATTATTACTCATATGATGAGCAAAAATAAAAGTCAAGATAAAACTTTACAAACTTTAATAACTCTGATATTGTAAGGTTTCAGAGTTTATCAGTGAAGAGAATTAATTTTTTACTAAAACATCAGAATTCCCCAAACATTTTTATAACGTTTATAAAATACAGTACCAATATCTGTATGACTTTTTACATCAAATTCTAATAAAACCGATATTTTTCAAACTAATGGCTAAAAATACTAAATTGATTTAATTCGGAGTATTTGTATATTTTTAATAGAGAGTTGAATATAATTTACAATCAAATAAGTTTTGGATTTGTAATACTTCATAAGTTAGTATTATTAAAATACAACTTTTAAGTCAATAACAATTAAAAGTCAGAATTTAAGTTATTATACAAAAATGAGTGAATCATTTTCTAGATTTTTTACTTACAAAATATTATTTATTGTTAAATTTCAATGAGAACATTATTTCCTTACGTTTTTATTAATGGTTATAATTATTGTCGAGCTTCAAATCGGAAGCAAAAAATTGCAAAAGCTTTCCGGTAAATAGAGTTTCATTTTCTGAGAATTCTTGAAAAAGAGAGTCAAAGATTGTTACTCTTATGTCAAAAATTGAATGACAAAAAGTATAACTAATGATAATTTTGAAAACAAAATGAATTATTTGAGTTATACTAAAGTTAGTATATCCTCCATAGCTTAGTTCTAGCATTTTTTTTATCGCAGTATAAGTTAATGTTTTTAAACGCATAATAAAGTTAGAAAAAGAACAATTTATTAAGAAGTTGAATCCAATACAAAGATATTTATCACTTTTGGGCATTGGGAATACAGAGTAATTATCCTTATATCGAATCAATTTTATTTATCTCTTGCAAAAATGTATGTTAAGCTGGACATAAACTTAAGACCTGCGCCGGAGATTATGTCTAAATTGGAAATCTAAAAAAAAGATTACGAGTTTGATGGAAAGCAATTTTGAAAATACAAGAACTTTACATCAAAAATCATTACAACCAAATGTCTGAAGTACAGTCTCCGCCCGGGTATCGCATTTCATGAGCCAAAACAGGTCCGAACTCTTCATCACCAAAATCCACGATAAAGTTTTCATCAATACTAAGTCCTCCTTTATTAGTGTCAACATTGAGTAATAGCATAATTGATCCATTTTTAACCATTTGAGGATAAAATTGTTTATCCCAAGGGCTATACAATGAATTTGTTACATATAAACGTTTTCCATCGAGACTCAACTGTAACATTTGTGCCCCACCTCTTACTGGAACACCTTTAATAATAGGACGTTTTGGCTGACTTTTTAGTTCTTTATCTTCTATAACTTGAACCCCACTATCACTACAAATACTTCCCCCTATAAAACATTGTCCCACAAGAACAGGTTTGGATGTATTTGATATATCATACTGTCTGACTTCACCAAAAGCCCAAATGCTTATAAAAAGGAAGCGATCGTCTAATGAGATCAGTATATCAGTGATCAAACCGGGCATTTCTTCCAACAACCAATTTTTCACTTTCTTGTTCGGGACACTGATTACAAGTTGTGTTTCCCATTTTTCATTCGATTTGTAAAAACGGAATACAGTTGAACTGAGAGCACATCCAACAAACCCTTCCACAGCATTTGGATTGTGAAGAAATCTAATTTCTAAAGGCATGCGTCCATTATCTCCCAAATCAATGTTCTGAACGGGAACTTTTAGATTCCAGTCCCAAACATTCAAAGAGTGTCCGTATAAGTTATTTGAGACATCTGTCAAATCGAACCCCTTCTTGAAAGCTAATGGAGACCCCCATTCACTGCTTATCATAACATTATGTCTCGGCTGATACCAGAAATCATAACCGAAATCAACTGATATTTCACTCCAAATACCCTTAACATCAAATGTTTGTCCGTCAAGTAATAAAAAAGATCCCTTATTATTGTGTTTGTCATCACCCATACAACTGATCATAACTTCTCCACTCGCGAGACAGTGCGAAGTGTGCGGAGCACTCACTTTATGCGAATGTAAATCCGAAGGCTCAACAACTTTGAAAAGTTGTGGCTCTTTTACTGAACTCGTATCGAATATATAAATACGATCACTATTAAGAGAGGGTAAAATCAATTTATCTCTCTTTTTATTTGGATCGCAGAAACAACTACTGCATGAATTCCATCCCGAATGATGTAATTCATCACCAAAATTAGGAACTAATGATCTGTGAATTACTTTAGAATAATGAGGTGAAAGCGGGTCCACATCAACAGTTGCCAAATAGTCTGGTTTTCCATTTTCTCTTCCGTTTGGTTGAACACAAGTCACATAAATAATCTGTTCGCGTGGACCAGACATCGCGTCAATTGGACTTTTATACCCCGGACCTGATCCTATACTTTTCTGGCAATCACTCATTTCGATTGAATTTAGATATAAAGGACTGATTAACACAAGAAAGCAAATAAACCAATATTAATAAAGGTTTAAAATATAAATATAACTAACTATCGATTGTTTATTTGAGAGATAAGTGAATTTTTATTAGCATTTGAAATGTTTCAAAAAACTTTCTGTTACTAAGCTATGATTTTCTAAATACTAAGCGATCAATAACTTAAGCAATATTTCTGTTTAATCTCAGATAAATAAAATGAAAATAAACTTCCTTTCATTGAATTTGAACATCTGCAAAAATGACGCTTCGATTAGTCCTTGAGTTATAAAATATATTGAATATTTATCAATAAATTAACAATATTTTCAAATCACTCTATTTTTGTTATTCAATGATTCAGAAAGTGATGCAAAGATTACCACCATTTTATTGGGATGGAGCTGGAATCACAAAAATTTTAGTGGGATGGGGTGGGAATGGGATGAAAATTGATGGACTGGAATAGATAAAAGTTACCCACCAACATTAAATGCAATCATAGAATACAAGATGTTCACTAACTATAACTTTGAAAATAAGGCCATAACTCATATACATTTATTCTACAAAAATGAGTCAATCAGTTTATGTATTATATTTCTAAGTCACTAATTTTTGTTTTATAGAATAAATGTATATGAGTTAAGGCCTTCTTATTTTCAAAGTTATAGTTAGGCAATTATTTTCTGAATACAAACAAACAAATCAAAGAGAATAATATTGAAATTATTTACAAGTTGTAACCATTTTGATAAACAGAATACAATATTTTTTAATTTATGATTTAATGAAATGAGATTTAAATAATTGCTAAATATAAGTATTTTGTGATAAAACATAATTGAAAACCTTATTCAAATGAATGTTAGTTTTCTATTATTAGTTCGAAAACTTTCAAGTCATAGTCTTGAGTCATGAAAACCCATAGCATTTGATGAAAACGATGTTTTATATAATTTGTTGACTCATCAGTTTCAATATTCAATAAACTAACTTTTTCTAGAATGGGATATTATTTTTCAGTGTTTCAATTTTTATCTTGTCTTAAACGCATCAGTGGATCTATTATTAGGGATCTGATACTTAAGATTTGTCTACGAAGAGGGAAAATACATAAATAAACACATCAGAAATAATTAATATCTCATCGAAGGAAAAATCTTCATAAAATTAAACTGAATCCGATTATTAATCGTTTCAATCAGAGAGAAATCAATTCAATGATATCTTCTCGGGATTTCTCAGTACTTATCTCTTAGATTTATTCAATATCAGACATAAACAAGATTTTAAGATTTTGTGTAAGATTTTACACAAATAGATGAAATATTCTGTAATTTGAATGTAAGATGAGATGGAAGTATTTTTAGTGGATAGGATGGGAATGGATTTGGAATGAGATTAGAATGGGATCATTTGAAAAAAGATTGTGATCACCAATTCATTTAAATGAATGCACACTTTCTAATAAAGATGATCTTTTATTTAAATGATTTTATGATAAATTTACTTAAATTTATTAAGTTTTATACAAAGTAATAATTATAGTGATAGAAAAATTGAATGTAAAATTTTTAATATTTTTATTAATTATTATTATTATTAATGAAATCATAGATTTTGTACAATTGTTGTTCTGATGATTATCCAAATGTCTATCGATTTGAAAAGTTGTGAAATTGAAATGGATTTTAATGTAAAATCAAATCAATAACACATACCTGAGTGTGAAAGCAATTTAAGTTTCAATATTAACAGATTATATAAATTAATGTTTTGAGCAAATACTTAATGATTCATAAAAAATATAAATATTTAAATACAATAATGAAAAAACAGGCAAATTAGAAAAGTTATCACAGTTTTAAGTATCACTTAATCACTTAATTTTTATAAAATTAAATAACAATAATCACAAAACCCATAAAATATTACCTTTAAAACGAATCATTCAATCAGTTTTCATAACCACTAAAGAGCGTAACTTTTTCTTTGTTGACTGATTTTCATCGAAATCCTGTTCTGACTCTATTTCACGATTCAATCTTTTATTAAACGACTTTTCTATACCTTTGAAAGATATATTCGATTGTTTGCTATTAATGTTATTAATACTCCTATGCCTGCAATTCTTCAAATAAACTCTCTTTTCATTCTGAACACTATTATTCATTGTTAACCTATTTTTAATACTGAGTTTATTGTTAGTATTTATCATTAGATTAATCGAATTTTCAGACGAATGATTGCTATTATTATCAAAATCAGTGATCATTTCATGAGTGACTGAATCACCAAATTTTTGTTTTCGTCTCTCAAATACATCTAATCCTGAAATATCATTAATATTATTATTATTCAATTTAATCGTATCTTTTCTATTATCAGAACTTATTTTTGTGTAATTATTGCTGACTTTGGTTGAAGTCGAGGCAAAACACAAACTTTCATCAATTTCTTCGTTTTTTTTGACAGAAATTTCATTATTAGACTCAATATTATTAAAACTATTATTATAATTATTTATAGTATTTGTACAATCATTAGGATTAATGTTAATTAAATTCTTTGTTTCTTCATTTAAACCATTTTTACTCGAGTTCTGATCGATGTCTGACATGACATCAGTGGTAGTATTGTCTGATTCGAAACATAACAACTCTTCATCAGATCCTTTATTAAAGGCACACAACTTTTCATTACTTTCATTATTACTATTATTATTAAATTGAATGATGTCTTCATTATCATCACTATATTCTTCACTGTCATCATCGGTGTTGTCCTCCCTCTCAAGTCGACTGAATCTTCCGGGAAGTACTCGTTTTCGCTTTGAAGACAATTCATTCGATGATTTGTTATTCAATTTTGTGAATAAAGTCTCACTTTTAGAGTTTGAACTATTTTTGGGCACAAATTCAGTTTGAGTGTCAGTCAATACAATCAAATTCGATCGTTTCAAACCATTTCTTTGATAATAATTATTATTAAGCGTTGTTCTTGTCTTATGTCCTGAAATCTCATTCACTTTCGATTTATTAACGATTTTCTCATTAATTAGTGAACTATTTGTTTGATCTTTAATTTTAGTGTTTTTATTGTGCATCGATTCGAGTGCAGCCGTTCGTAATCGAATCAATTCATCCTCTTCTTCATTATCAGTTTTAATCATTTTATTTATGGATTTTTGAGAAGACATTTCAATTTTAGTTATTTTAGTAAATGCTTTAACAGTTTATCAGTTTTTCATCCAATGCTCTTTTGATATTAAATTCAGTCAAAAATTCAATTTCAATATAAATCCATTCAATTCTTTGCCATTCAATGCATTCGAAATCTATTTATTTAAGTAATTAATAATTATTTATTCATTGATAATATATTCAAAGATATGTTTATTTTGAAACTTATTATTTATCAATAAACTCACCAATTATTTGAAGGCAAATAAAATTATAAAATTAATTAAAAGTTAAATAACATTAACATTCAATACAAATATTATGAAAAAATATTTGTTTAATTCAAACGAATAATCATTAAAATGTCATTAAATTAATATAATATTGATATTAATTGATTGTAAAGTGTTTTAACACAAACAAAATGGCCATTTATTTTGTTAAAAATAATCGTAAAATTCGTTGTTTATCTTGAATTGTGTTAAAACTGAAGCATAACATAGAGTTCGCCACTATTTATTAGTTTATGCGTTAAACACATTAATTATGTTATGCTTAATAGTGTGGTCAATGTGTCATGTGTTTAGTGTACGTAAAAATGTGTGACAATGGGTTGGGGGTCACAAAAATCCAGTTTTTGCGTAACGTAATTAATGTATTTTTATTACCAAAAACATAAAACATTAACAAATTAAAGATTTTTCGGGTTATAAATGTTATTAAAAAATATATATATTAGTAGTAGTTATGCATTGATTTAAAATAATATTAGATTTATTATTATTATAAGAAACACATATATTTTCAACAACAAAAATACGGTTGAATTTCATTAAAAATGATTAAAAGTTTAATTGAATGACAATAATTTCCTTCAAATGAATTTCAGTCTCAAAAAATTGTTTACAACCGAAAAATTACTTTAATTTTGATGACATATTGAGTGAAAACACGTGGCATTTAATGACTTTTTTAGCATAAAGTAATGTTTTTATACGAATAATAAAATTAAACTTAAGATAAATTTGAATATTAAATAAAATTGAAATGAGTGGTAATCCGTCAACAGTTAATTTGTGGCAATTATTCAATGAATTGCATCGTTTTGAACAGTCGTCTGATTTCGATAAAGCTCTTAAAGTCGCGAATAAAAGTCAGTTTAAATTGAAATATAATTTTAAATACTATTTAATTATTAATCGTAATCAATATTATGTATTGTTTTTATATAGTATTAAATGAAGAGAAGAATAACTTAAAGGCAATGCACTGTAAAATTGTGAGTCAAATACAATTGGGATTATTTGAGAACGCATTGAATGATATACAAAATTGTGATCAAAATTTAGGGTAAATTAACTTGAAATTTGTTATTTCTATCGATTATAATAAATGTTTTGTTCAATATTTAGTAATGAATTATCCTTTGAAAAGGCTTACTGTCAGTATAGACTCAATCACGTGAACGAAGCCATAAAAACTCTCGATTCTATCAAAGAGAGTAACTTTAGGATAAAGGAATTGCGCGCACAGGCAGTCAGTATTCATTAAATTTAATTATAAGTTAATATAAATTTAACAAAATATATATATTTCAAAGTTATACCGTTTGGAGAGATTCGAAGAATGTTATGAACAATATTTAGAGCTTATAAAGAATTCTGATGATGAATATGAAGACGAACGCGAAACTAATTTGGCTGCAGTTGTGGCCAGTCTTAGCATTGAAAATAAAGACCAATCTTTGAAAAATAAACCAGAATTGGGTGAACAGACTTACGAACTTTGTTATAATAAAGCGTGTGTTTTATTGGGGGCAGAAAAGTATTCCGAAGCACTTCTCAAGTTGAATGCAGCCGAAGGTATCACATATTCTATTACTTTATTATTAATTCAATTTTTAAATAATATTTAATCTTTTATTATTCAGATCTTTGTCGTAAAACATTAGCAGAAGAGGAGGCGACTGAAGAGGAAATTGATTCAGAGCTGGGAATCATTAGAGCACAGATTGGATTCTGTTATCAAATGCAGAAAAAAGAAGAGACAGCTCTCAGAATGTATAATCAAATATTGAAACAAAAGTAAGTTTAACTTATTCTCATTCAATATATTTAAAGCTGAAAAAGTAATTAATCGATTGATTAATTGTAAAGACCAACAGATTCTGCATTACTATCGGTGACGAGTAATAATATCGTTACTATTAATAAAGATCAGAATGTTTTCGATTCTAAGAAAAAGATGAAAACGGCGTTGAGTGAAACGACATCTGATTCTAAACTAAGTAAAGTTCAGCGCCAAACCATACTATTCAACAATTGTTTATTACTTCTTCACACAAATCAAAGCGATTTGTGTAGAAAACAGTTGGAAGAACTCAAAGATAAATACCCGGAATCGCTTTCAGAAGTCATTCTTATAGAAGCAGCGCTTCTTTGCAAAGAAAAGAAAGTTTTAGATGCCATCAAATTTCTAAAACAGTCTTCTAAAGAAAATCCTGCACTTGTTCTTGAAGTGACTTTAGTTCTCTCTCAGTTATTGATAAAAAATGGAGACATAAGCGAAAGCTGTCGTGTTCTCCGATCTTTAGGAGATGTTTGTTATAGACCAGGAATTACTTCCACTTTAGTTGCATTATATTTGAGTTTAGAAGACAAAGAGTCGGCGACCTCTCTATTAACAGAAGCTGTTAAATGGCATGAAAAAAATAAGGTATGATTTAAGAAAAACTTTCATAGTTTTCAAAGTTAATCAAATTAACATTTGAATTGTTACAAAACAGCCCGAAAGTCCCGAATTATTTGTTTTGTATCGCGAAAACGCACGTTTCCTTATGGAAAGCGGACAACCAAAACAAGCGGTTAATCTATTGGAACAGTTGAGGAAAAATAATCCCAAAAATCCTAAAATAGTATCTCTTTTAATAAACGCTTACTCACAGTTCAATCCTCAAAAAGCTCACGAGTGAGTCATTAAATCAATTAAAATATTGATTTACAAATCATTTTAATAAATTGTTTACACTTTAAGGATAAGTAAAGATCTGCCGCCAATTGACAGTGTATTGAAATCATTAGATGTCGAACAGTTGGAAACCATAAACTGGTCGTTTGGAGCAAAATATGTGAAAAAGACAACAAAAACAGATACACCGACTGGTAATACAAATACTAAAGATAAGAATAGTAAGAAAAAACGCAAGAAGAAAAAGGTTCTGCCGAAGAATTATGACCCCAATGTTGAACCCGATCCCGAACGTTGGCTTCCGAGGTATGAACGCTCGACATTCAAAAAGAAAAAGGACAAACGTGGAGCTCAAGGAATTGGCAAAGGAACACAGGGAGCCGTCGGAGACATGTATTAACTCTTAATTTACACTAATTTTAATTTTTAATGTAACTTTTTATTCAATTTTAAAAATAGTGATATAAAATCATCGCTTCGAACGGTTACTTCAAACGCAACCACAAGTTCACCTCAAGGGCCGCGTCAACAAAGGCCGACACAAAAGAAGAAAAAGAAAACGGCACGAAAATAATGATGAATAAGAAGATAGAATTCACATTTTATAAATCATTTACATTTCTATTATATATTTAACGCTAATTTTGAAAATAAATAAATACGATTATCCTTTAAAACGATACATGATTTAAGCGACTCATTATAGACTAGAGTTATTAGAAAAATAAACATAATATTATATATATAGTCAACCGTTTAATTTTTCAAATTTCTTCGCTAATGAAGCGACAGTTGTCTTATTGTTGTTGTTGTTTTTCGAAGAAGTCCTATTCAATGACTTTGAAACAGGAACTAAAGGTATTGAAGGCAAAGGTTTATCAGCATTAAAACCACTGTTTTCGTTGTCATTCGAAGGCTTGACTTGTGATGAATTATTTTCTAATCTATTTATTTGCGTCGAGTTTTTGGGACGCGGAGGTCTTGGAGGCGGTTGTGTCGGACGTGTATAGTGTATACTCAATGGTCGGCCAGAAGTACTTTTGGTCGAAGAGCGCATACTTGAAGACCGAGATATTGATGAAGTAGAGATCGGTGGCGGAGGCGCCGGTCGTATAGGTCTCAATATATTGCTATTATTACTGCTATTTTCAACGTTAATAATTGGCGCAGAAATGTCTAAACTTTTTATGTTCGCTCTTGAGATAGAATTTTTGCCAATATTTCGCGGTAAAGTTGTAATTATAATAGGATTGTTTGATTCGCTATCAACCGGTATTGGACTCGAAATTTCTAATGATTCTGAATTGAAGTTAACGGGAAGTCTCGGAGGTTTTCGATGCGATATTTGCTTAGCTCTTGATTTAATTGCAGACTTTCTGGCCTTCATTAACCACCACGTCTTTATAGAGTCGTTATAGTTATATATTAAGAAAGCAGTGATTCCTGTCAGCGGAAGAATACATAAAAATATGATATACATCGCGATTGTGAAGAAATAGCCGCTTGTGATAGAACTCGCGCAATGAGGAGAAGCGAATCCCGGAAAGCAATGACAGTTTCCTCTGTTATCGCAAAACCCATTGTTATTACAATTTTGATAACAGGCGTTATTTTGTAGAAACGATTTAATAGAAACACACTTTTGATTGACACACATTGAATTAGTGCCACATTTGGCTCCGTTTGGCACAAGTCCTGGATCTATAGAATCCAATCCGAGGTCAATCATAGCCGAACGACAGGCCAATATTTTGCCTTTATTTGGAATGAAAGATCGCGCCAGTATTGCAGCGCTTTCAGTGCCATATTCTAATCGTTCATTTTGATGAAAACAATGAAGTCGACCACATATAACATCAGTAGTTTTACAACTAATATAAGTTGCATTTTGTTTAAAATAACCACAATTTCCATTTGCGTTTCCTTTAGTATTCTGTTGATAACATTTATAATCAGAAACTTCTCCCGTTTGTCCCCACAATAGTTTGCATTGAGTCTCACGTGTGTCACACTTTCCATCAAAACAATAAGCAAAGCCTTCAATACATTCAGTCCCGTCGCGAACATACAAATCTTCGGGACAGAACTCACTGTTTCCGTCACAATACTCTTCTAAATCACAGTTACTTTTGGCTACTCTGCAAACCTTTTCCTCATTTTTGGCAATAATATTGCATTTCTTTTTATCACAACACATGCCAACAGCACATTCGGCACCGCTCACGAGTTTGCAATTCGTAGCATTACAACAATGGTTATCACAAACATTCTTTAGGCCACAGTCACACTCTTCTCCTTCTTCAAGAAATCCATTACCACAAAGCGGTCCGATTAGTGTTTGGGGTTTATTATGTAAACAGTGATCCATTCCTTGTTTAAATGAATGTTCTATATATTCAACAGAACAGGTGGACCAGTGTTTAGGACTAATAGAACTTGAAGAGGGAGCCATTATGCACTTCTCATCAGCACATTTACATTTGTCCGAGTCGTGTTCCATTCCAAAGTTATGCCCCAATTCATGAGCAACTGTTGTCGCCACTAAACTATTTATCTGAAAAGCAATTTTTAATTTACTTCTCATTTCAAGGATAAACTAATAATAATAATATAGTTAATACCTGACTGTGATCTGTGTTGACTCCACCGGAGTATTCAAAAGTGCTAAAAGTTAATTCATTTATAATTATAATCAATAATTTTTGTGAAATATAATATACTGACCAAACGGAGCCCTTTAAAGCTTTGCCAACAACTCCGCCATCAAATGATGAGCCAGTGATAAGCTGTGCGTTATCGTTAGGATGATTTGGTATAAGGCGTTCGCGACGATATTGCAAAAAATTAGTCAGAGTTTGGTCGCCATCACTCGATAGTGTTATTTCATTAATTTCGGTCCAAATAACAACTCCAACCAAAACAATATAAATATTCAACTGATTGTAAAGCTTTGATAAAAATTTTGAAATTAGAACCAATTTTTAATAGGAATAGATTTGATCGTATAGTTATAAAAAATATAGATTATTTACAGCATTAACAATGTTAGCGATTCGTTTGCTTCTATCGAATACTGCGTTTCTGTTTTTCTTATTTTCCTGATACTAAAAATATAATGAGATGTTTGAAAAAAATCATTTCAAATTATAAAAACATAATGAATGAAAGACTTACTACTTTATAATCATTGACAATAACTAATTCTACATATCTTGAAATACTATTACTGTTATACGGATCAGAAATAGATCTTTTCAGACGATTTTGATGTATAGGTAACTCTTTCGTGTCATTAAAGCCTATTAAATAAGAAACAAATAATTTTAGAAAATTGCTTCAACTGAAAGATAATGAATGATAATTTACCGCATTTGAAATTTGATATCAAATCCCTATCTCTAAACAATATGACTGAATGACTATTTTGTTTCGGATGAATATAATATAATTCATTTCCATCACTAAACATTCCACTAATAGATCGATCGCATGTTGAAATAGCAGCCCATGATTTCTCATTATGATTAAGTAAACGCCCCGAATAGTGACAATGGTTAAGATTCTATTCAAAATAATACATTGTGTTATTTCATATCGAATGAATATTTGGAAAATAAACCTTTAAATGAGGCTTTGAATTGATATAGGTTCCATTTTTATGATGTTTTTCGAAATAATGAGGAGGAATGAGTTGAGTATTGATCGATAAATCGAGAGTAAATGACTTATTAAATCCATTTAATTCTATTTTCAACTGATTTGCATATGATTTTTCACCCTATAAAAAGTTTCAATTAGTCAATAAATTCAATTTAATTATTACAAAAGATGTTTCAAAATTGATTTAGTCGTTGAATAAATAATTTATTTATCACTTCAACTCATTGTAATTGAAGTATTTGTTTAAGAACTTTTGAATTAATGCTAAAATATTTGAAGAGTAAAAAATCAATATATTATGATATATAATAACTATTGTAATGTATCATTACATATGTGTATTCATTTGGAAATATTGAGATGAATTTTTTAGAATTACTCCAGTTTTTCAATGAAAAATTATGTTAAACAAAATTTTTATTTAATATTACAATAAAAGTTTAATCAAACCTTTGGTGTCGTCTCATTTGAATTGTTTCGTTCAAAAGGGGGATAGAGTTTAGGAAAAACAACTTCATGTCTCGTAAATTCTTTTAATGGATCTGAAAAAAGATAAATTAATTTTTATTAATTAAATGATAGAAATCTTAATGTCTTGATTTTTTTAAAATTTAGTTTTATATTAAACTTTTTGTTTGTGCTCTTGAACTGAGTTCTTCGAAATTCAAATCCAAAAAGAGATTCATAATCTTTTCTTAAACCCGCGAATTTATTTTTGTTAAAAATATTAGTGAATGTCTGTTACGATGATCTGAACTTTTATATCTGCAAAGTGGGAGTCCAATAAAGTTTAAAATAAGGCTGTTCTCAACATTAATGAACTTATTTTTATAAACTCTTGAGTTTAAGAGTATTGTTTCAATCATTAATGAGTTCAGATTTTCTGAAGGGAACAGTTTTAACAAAATCTGATATGAGAAAAGCATAACAATTTTTGCCCTATAATAAGCATAAAACTTGTTAACAAGAAAATCAAGATATTAATAAACTATTCAAGTTTACAATAATGTAAGTGTAAAATGTATTAATTAACAATATTCAGAGAAAAATAGTTTTGAAACCTTTCAGTTTTCTTAAAGTATTCTGATGTCAACTTGACCTTCAATTTGATCACTTTAAACAGAATATTTATCAACTAAACCTATTTATTAGTTTTAAAACTTATATATCTTAGAAGTGAGAGAATTAGCAAATTAGGTCAAAGTAAAAAATCAATGATTATCCGATCTTTTTAACAATATTCGATATTAAATAACTAGAATTCATCACTCCTTTCAATAGTTCGAAAAATCACTTTCACTCACGTATAAAACGTATTAAAGAAAACAATATTTAAGAAATTAATCAAAACGCAATTTTTTAAACAAAATGTAAAACATTTCGAATCAAAAAGTAAACACTATTTTAAGTTTCTTAACCTCTCTTTTTTGAAATATATTTTCTTAAGCCTATTAAGAAATCCGAATCAAATAATTCATCCAAATGTCTGGCGATTAAATAGAATAAACATATCTATAAATCTAAGTCTAAAGCAAGTGTTTTAGTTTCATAAATATATAAATCATTGATAAAATTATTGGGGAAATAAATATTTCAAACATGAGTTTATCAAACAATTGAGATTTTGTTGAGTTATACAGAACTGAATGCTTTATGGATTGAACCGAAAACGCAAAGAATTCTTATATAAAATATGCTATAAATCTGAAATATAACAGATTTGACTTAAAAACAGAATAATTTGGTGGAAATAATTGATAAATTAGTGCAAAAATATTTACATCCCCATAAAATTAATAAATTATGAGATCAGTAACCTTTAGAGGAACTTTTGTTTACATAAAAACTTGGAAACCAATATAATAACAATTGAGAGCATTAGATATAAGTAGTGTTAGTTCCGGAAGAAAGTATTGAAACCATCGAACGATTTGCAGACTTTAATGATGTCATAAAATTTAACGTTTTTCAAGCGAAACCTTTTATTTCTCACAAATTTTGCAGTATTTTATTTATTCGAATGGGCTCTGAATAAACGACTTAATCCAGTTATAAAGGGATCAAAAGGTATTGAACTTTAAGATTATTCAAAAATGGTTTTCATAGTTATGTTCAATTTAAGGCAACAATATTTTGATTTAATAAGAAATTCGTGACTGAACTTGAATAAAACAAAAAAAACTTGAGTACAAATACGAGAGGTCTTTACTAATTAGCTGAACAAACTTACTATTGCTTTGCTATAATCTATTGCCATAATTCCTGAGTCGATGAAACTTGAAATTAAAATTTTGTAAAACTTCGATAAGATTGAAGAATACATGTTGAGTAATATTTGATATTAATATACAAGTCATCGCACATGCGATCATCAGTTTAATGAGTTTGAAATAATCATCAAAAGCGAGAAAAAATAGTTCTTCAAATTAATATTACTTAATTACTACTCAAAGACCTTCCACTCGACTTAATTAGGAAATAGCGTGTAATAAATAGCTCAAACATTTATAGCTCAAAGATTTATGTGAGACTAAAATTATAGAAACCCTTGTCCTGCGGTCAGAATAAGTTCGAGAAACGAATATATAGAGCAAAGAGTGGATCGATAATCAACTCTAATATCAATACTTTAGGTGAGGCTCAACTCAGATCCCAAACCCTCGACTTTTACAGCTTATAAACTTGAATTATTTATCATATATATTATATATTTAACATTATCTAGTGTTTCATCAAAAACAACATAAAAAAACTATTTCATTATCATAACTTGAGAACTAAATTTAATTATACATTCAAATTGGGCCACATTTTAATATAATTCACACACCAATTATAAGCAGAATTATGCAATACTAGAAATCATAATTCAAGTGTTGGTTTCAGTCATACAAAGGAATTATTTCAATGACTTAAATTAGATAATAGCCAATCGCTAACAAGATTTAAGTCTAGAATTTCTCACTTCAGTGATCAAAATGTTTTCAAGTGTTAAAAATAAGAAGAAAATGTTGAAAATGTTTTATTTGGATTTTATTGAGAAAATTGATGCCTAAAATATAAATTAAACATTGATTGTAAGACACGTTTTTATCGAGCCATCAATTTTCATGAATTCTGCTTATATAAAGTCCAGGCTAAAGATTAGCCATTGATTTATGCTTAAAAATAATTACATTCTTCATTATATCCATCGAATAAAACTTCAAATAATGCTCAATACTTATCAAATATTAATCAATTGCGAGTTATTTAGTTATTAAGTGAAATAAATACATGCAAATCAAAGTGTAATAATATTGAATTCATATTCAATTACTTTTATAATATATTAGAAAGTTATGCTTTGGTAGTATTGAAAATAAATTAAATTTCTTACCATTATATGAATGACTCAAATGTAGAAAACATATAAAAACGATGTAAAACTTGAATAAATGATAGAAATTATGGAAAAATCGTTCACTAATACTATAATTCAAAACAATATAAGAATAACTAATTTTAGCCATTCTTTAAAACCAACGATAAGATGAGATATTTGTTTGTAAAACATTATCTATTGGTGAAGAATCACATATTTTAGTGTTAATATCATAATAATTGCACATTTAAATGATAATATGATCTCATAATTAATATAAATTGAATTAAAGGGCGATTCCTCTAAATAGGAAACCAATACTAGTCAATGACTAACACTAAAAAACTAAAGTAAAAGTTTGCTCAAAAAGCGTATGTAAACTAAAAGGCTGTTAAGACTGCAGTTTTAGCACAACTGCCATATACTCAATACTGATTCACTTGTATTTAATCGACGCATAATCTCTTTCACTCACCCATCAGTCACTTTATATTTCTGGTGGTAATGACTTTTTTCTCATCATTGCTTGCGATGACGTATTCTTTCCTACGAATAGTTTTATGTTATGCCTTAAAGCCATGTTTCCATTAGTGATAACCTAAATAGACTTCGCTCTCCATCTCGTGTTCAATATTAATATAAGAACTTGAAGTCTTATAAACTATTTTTTCCACTTTTCACTCTATTAGTACTTGACTTTTGAGGTGAAGTTTGTTTTGTTTGACACCACGGAGTTATAGTTATGTCACAAATTAATTGAACGTTATGTACAGTGAAGGGAACGCTATCGACACTCATTTTATTAACACTAATCAATTTGAATTTAACTGTATTCAGACCTGTTTTACGATCTCTTTTTCGAGTCACCTAAAAGTTTAAGATTCAAAATTTAAATAAACTCTTATTGTTTCTAATAATGAGTCAGTTTTTTAAAAGGAAACGAATGATTTACCTCTTTTTGATTGAAAAGCCTGACGGTATCTCTTTTACGAACTGATCTGTCGTGAAGATGAAGAAAAGTGTCGTTAATTCCAGAAGTAATACCTTCAGGACGTGATACCTGTTTGAGTGTAAATGAATTTAAGTTATAATAATTGAAAATTAGTTGTTTCTAATAATGATAAAATTTCATACAACAAGATTCGCATCTTTGAGTCGGGCGTAAAACTCGTCATCTGTTGGATAATAAAGAAAATTGAAATAAAGATGAAGTGATATATAATAATGAAGAGCATAGGCTCAAAAATCTCGAGCCTGAGCCTGAGCCTATGCTCTTGATTAATAATAATAGATATTAATAAATATAAACCTTCTAAACCCCATCCCCAGTAATTATTTGACAAACCATTAACTTTTTCGAAGTGTTCTCTTGTAATGAGAAGTATTCCTCCGACAAAAGTTTTATAATGATAGTTAGGATGTAATTTGGGTGAAGAGACATGAAATGGACCATTAATTGGATAATCATATCTTAATTGATGATTAATCGGAATGAGATCGACGTCATGCATAGCTATATAATCACAATCATTACGAGCAATAAGAAAACCAATATTAATAAGTGATGCTCTATTGAATCGATACAAATCCAACTGATTTATTACATAAAATAAATGTTCAATTCTTTGATTCTTTAAAAACTTATGCATATGTGGTATAAATCGAATTAATTCGTCGAAACGATCACGAAATGGCACAATAATTGCCAATCTATGCATCGATTTATCATCAATACTATTATTTATGTATTTCCTATCATTTTGTGATTCAAACATTTCATCTGAATTTGTATTACATTTACATTCAAATGTATTTCCATTTATGGGATTTGTTATTATTGGCGATAAGGATATTAAAATAGTTATTATTAAACAACACAATAAACACAATAATATCAGTTTCGGTGAACTCATACTTCGATAACAAATAATCATTTCTTTAATTCAAATAGTTATTCAAAATAATTAACTAATCAATTAAAATATAAAATAACAATCAATTATTAATTTAATTTTCAATAAGTTTTTATAAACAGATAAGAAATAGAAAAACTTGTTTTTTAAATAAATGATGAATCGATCGGACATCTAGTGGTCAATCAATTATTTAATGCTTTCACTAATTAATGATTTGTAACAATAAAATACGTTTTTATAAAATAGTTTTTAGCTCTTTTATTTCGAACATAATATATGTCTAATAATTTACAGCACTATTTCGTTAGCAAAACGTTTATTTAAAATTATTTACGATTTCATTAAAAATTGATTAAATGACTGAATTATCGTAAATTCCGTTAAATTATCAAAAAATAATTTAATGTTTTACTTAAAATTTGTAAATATATAGGTATTATTTCATTATAATTTGCGTCATAACAACTGGTGTTTGGTTTGAGATATTTAGTGTTCAGCTATATATTTAAGTAATGTTTCTCTGAATAAATAGCATATGAAATGAGCCTTTTTTATAACAAATCGTTCAAAACTAATCCTTTGAATAACACATTTTCTTTGAAAAAATAAAAATATTAGAATTAATGTTGAGTTAGATTTCATTCGTTATTATAAATAATAAACATTTGAAATATAACTAAATAATAGATAAAAAAATTGAAAATTAGATTAAAAGTGAATAATAATCGATAATATAATAATGTCTTTGTGTTGTGGACTCAGTAATGAAGTGCCAGAAGTGGCGGTTGTGTCCACACAATCGGGAACTGTATTTGAAAAGCGGCTTATAATGAAATATATTGAAGAACACGGAACAGATCCGATGAATGGTAAAGAATTGACAGAAGACATGCTGATAGAGATAAAGACTCCGGCAATCGTAAAGCCAAAGCCTCCGTCGGCCACAAGTATTCCCGCAATACTAAAGAGTCTTCAGGACGAATGGGATGCAGTTATGTTACACTCTTTTACACTAAGACAACAATTACAAACTGCGAGACAAGAGTTATCGCATGCTCTCTATCAACACGACGCCGCATGTCGTGTAATCGCAAGGCTTACCAAAGAAGTGACGGCTGCCAGAGAAGCGTTGGCAACACTTAAACCAAAGGCTGGCATTTCAAGTGTTGCCACTCATGGTTCAAATCAATACAATACTAACGATCAGGCATTTGCCGAACAGGCCGTCGATGAGACCGGAATCACACCCGAAGTATTGGAAAAGCTCGAGAACAAAGCATCCATTTTAACCGCTGAACGCAAAAGACGGGGCAAAACAGTTCCCGAAGAACTGACAAAACCGGACGAATTTCGTACGTTTAAGACATTGGCGTCTCATTCAGGTCTTCATAGCGTAAGTGTTCCCGGAATTTTAGCGGTTGATATTTGTCCGACGGATACAAATAAGATACTGACCGGCGGTAACGACAAGTGCGCCATCATTTTCAATAAAGATAATGAACAAGTGATTACTTCACTTAAAGGTCACACTAAAAAAGTGACTTCAGTTATATATCATCCAAATCAAGATAATGTAATAACTGCTTCGCCTGACGGTCAGATTCGTGTCTGGCATTTACCCACTTCTCAAACGCTTCAAATAGTTCGCGCACACGACGGACCCATTACTGCTGTCAGTCTTCACGCCACTGGAGATTATGTGTTGAGCACATCCACTGACGAATACTGGGCTTTTTCTGATTTAAATACCGGTCGTATATTGACTAAAGTTGGCGACACATCTACTCCGCACGCATTAACGACAGCCCAGTTTCATCCCGATGGACTTATCTTCGGAACCGGAACTTCTGATTCATTGATCAAGATTTGGGACTTAAAAGAGCGCTCAAATGTTGCAAACTTTCCCGGACATTCGGGTTCCATTTCTGCGATGTCTTTCTCAGAAAATGGCTATTATTTGGCCACTTCTGCGGATGATTCAGTTATTAAACTTTGGGATTTGCGTAAATTGAAAAATTTTAAGACTATTATATTGGATGAAAACTATCAGGTTAAGGATCTCTGCTTTGATCAAAGCGGCACTTATTTAGCAGTTGCCGGAACTGATGTAAGAGTTTATATAAGCAAACAGTGGGAAAATATAAAGACATTCACAGATCATACCGCGGCTGCAACTGGTGTTCGCTTTGGAGAAGATTCACGTTATTTAGTTTCAGTCAGTTTAGATCGCTCTCTAAAAATATATGGACTCTAAACAACTCCATTCAATTCATACATTCATTATTGGAATATCAATGCATTAATTATTTTTTACATTGAATTTATCACATTATCTTTATTAATAAGATTAAAACTACAATTAATTAGATTTTTTTGAAAAAATAATGTTATTTTAAATTAAGAATAAAAATTCCCAATTTATTCAATTAATTGACACATATTTCAAAATGTTGCAAAAGTTGTTCTTGAAATTGAACTGGAAATGACATTTGACATTTGGGACATTCAATTGTTTCGTTTTTATCTTCGACTTTACAATTATAAGTACCGGTATTTAAATTGCAATCTGTTTTGGATTTTTGTATTTCAATTGATTTGTTATTTTTAGATCTGTAACCATTTGGCAATGAATTAGTTTTGAATTCTTCTCCATTAATAGAAGCAATTCTTGTATGACTAGAATTTTGTTTAATATGGTTTTTGCTCAATAAATGAGTATTTTTAAGAAGATCAACATATTTTTGTAACTTCTTTTCATAATTTGTACATAATTTGCGTAATTCACCATTTTCTGAATTCAAATGTTTGACTTTAGATAAAGCATTTTCTTTCTCCTTTTTTTCCACCTCATAATCTTCTTTATGCAGTTTTGCCTGAAATTCTAAGACCTGAATGTGTTCGCTCTCTATTCTACTCAACTGTTCAATTAAAGTATCAAAATTGTATCGAATTTCATCCAATTCTTTTTGCAAATTAACATTTTCTTTGAGAGCATTTTCATAGCTTTGCTGTAATAATGATTTTTCATTGCTTTTCGATTGTTCAGAACTCATGTGAATTGTTCGTTGTCTTTCTGTTAGAGGAAGAATATCATTGCGAGAATCACTAGTTATTAATCTACTGGATCTCAACTGTAGTTTTTTAATTGTTTTTAACAATCTTTGAATATAATCTTGTCTCTCATTATCGTAGGTTTTTCGTCTTCTGTCGACTTCTGATAACTACAGAAATTTTTAGTCAATTTAAATTTAAGTAAAAACTAAAATGAATAAAACCTCTTTATTCAGTTCTCTCAGTCTTGAGTTTTCATCTGAAAGCTTATTTACTTCGAGTTTTAGGGCTTGACATTGTCCACAATCATTTTGCTTGTCTTTTCCAGTATTCTCTTCCTTTGTGTGTTGGATACTATTAATCGTCAATTTCTATAATTGAGTTGATTTTTTGAAAAAATTTAAGAAATTATATAAAATGATTGGGATTTATGAGTTTATCAATTAATATTGTTTGATTGGTTTATTGCAAATTCCAAATCGTGTACTTCAATAGTAAATAAATTGTGCTTTGAATAATTTATTTCAATACCAAGTCTAAAATTTACCCCTAATATGTTTTATGCTTAATACTTATTATGTTTTATGCATATCAAAAAACTTTTATTCAATACTATCTTAAACATAATTGGCCTCTAAATCTTTCCTCGATTGCAAATCCTGGGAAACCACAAATACGTAGAAATGAAAAAATAGTATGTTGTATATTATTATTAATATGTTGTACATATTATTCATATACAAAAGTTGGTTGCATTCAAATCACTCATCAGATAATTAAAGCTTTGTTTGAAATTATGGAAATTTTAAAGTTTATTTCTGAGATTTTGGCAAAAAAGCCACTAATGAAAATATTTTTATATGTATTTTGAATAATGTGTTAAATATGAGTGAGTAATAAGTTTAGTGACTAATGGGTTTCTACTCTTTTTTCTTATGTTGTCTACACATTCAAAATACACACCAAAATATTTTCATTAGTGACTTTTTTTGCCAAAATCTCAGATTTATTGATTGATTATCTACTTTTGAAGTTTATTGTAATGCAATTTTCAATATTTGATTTCATTATTGAATTACTAAAACTCTTACGCTAAATGAAATGTTATTCAACTAACACGTAAGATGATGTCCTTTAACCTAAATTAGATTTTTGATGCAATTTTAATTCTTCCCTAACTTGCTATAAAATTAGAGGAATAGAGTTTGCATTAGAATCACATCAATTCTAGTATTAAACTTTGAAATTGGGGAAAAAACGATGCAACAAATGATATAAAAAAATCAACGTAAAAACTAGCCATTAGGAAAATTGAATATTAAAATTGCAAAATTGTCCCTATAATTGAAACCTGCCTATTAAGAATCCTTGTCATAAAACCCATTGAAATATAGATCATTATTCTTCATAACACTCAAAATTTGAATAAATTAATTTTTTTAAAGGCTTAGAAGGCCAGGTAATAAGGGGTCAAGTTTTATGTTATTCATAACATCGTTAATTCATAATGCAGTTAAAGATGTCAATGATCATCTCTAAAATGATGAGGCCTTACTGTAATAAAAGTAGTTTATCAACATGTAAATGCATTCCAATTCTGTCTCTATTCGTCAAATCATCTTTTTTTGTTGCAAAATAAATCATTTAATGCTATCAAAGCATTAAATACTAAAATAAAAATTTTATGAAGTTTACGAACTTGAAATATATACTGTAGAAGAATGTATTTGATAATAAATTTAAGGATTTTTCTATTGCAAAGCTTTCAAAACTATAAGGGTTTGAATTGTTTATAAAAAAAACTTAGAGGTTTTGAATTTGAATTAAGGGTTCAACAAAATTGAACTTATCTTTAAATGAGGAAAAAAATATATACTTTTAAATGAAGTAAAAGTTAAGTTTAAAGTTAAGTTTAAAGTTACCTTTTTGTCTAGAATCGATTGATCACATATAATATTGGTTACAAATCCTTCATCATATTCAATAGTTGTGGACATTATGAGTTTCACAATAAATTATGTTAAAAGAAAATAATAAACATTTGAAACTTAATTTTGGAATCGAGGACAAGAAGAGGCTTTTCAACAATTCAAGTCCAGCGGCAATATTTGTCTAATAAATATTAAAGCGCGTAATCGAGAAAACTGCAAAAGGAGTTATACTTATATTAAGGTCATAGTGAAAAACGCTGTATTTTCTTAATCAACATTATTGAAGGCTGTGTTGAGTTGGGTTTTTCCTATTTAAACCATACTATTATTTTTGAAAATATTTTTATGTAATTCTGACACTCAGTACTCAAAGTTAAGTGATTTTAAATAATTATAGCCTCCAAACAATTTAATAATCATTAGATTTCATTCGATTAAAATAAGTTTCAAAGAACAGACTTTTAGGTTTTGATGAATAAATCGAAATTGAGTTTCAAATAGAATATTCACCCACTTATTAATTATGTTGAATTTGTTAATAGTTTAGCCCAAAAAAGGAATTCTCATATTTCTTTTCCACGCAATTTACTTATAGGTAACAAAACTATTGTTAAGAATTTTGCAATATTTCACATAATTATTTCAAAACATTTGACATAAGCCTTGAAAATAAACCTTTTGATAATGAATTACTTTTGTATAAAATTATCTGAATATATATTTTATTTAAATGAAAAAAATAAAGTATTACTTTAATAATAAATAATCGATTTATAATGGTTTAAAAATCCTGTCGAGGCCTATAACACAACTTGAGTGGAGATTCCTATTGAGTATAATTGAATTGAATTATGATTAGTATTAATATATAGAGAATGTATTGATGTAATGATTAATTACTTTGAATCTCCAACGGGTGACACAAACGAACTTAAGTGTGTGATCCTTTCCAAGTATTTCTTCATTACATAATATCTCAACCTATAAAACAATTTATAATAATGTTATAATAGTCTAGTCTTTAATAAATATAAAGAGTTAATAATGTTATAATAGTCTAGTCTTTAATCAATATTAATAATAATAATTCCTTTACCTCTTTATAACGCTCTAAATTATTAAATAACTTTTTGGCCACAAATTTTTTAAGATGAGTAATTGTCGCCTGAGCTGAACATCGAATAAATTTACGTTTCATTTGTTTCATATTAACCGAATGCTGTGTTTCTAATAGAATGTTCACCTGTTCGTCACTTCTATGACAATCACTATTCTCTTCTTTGGTGTTTGTATTCGATTGAAAAGTATAGACATCTTTCTCACAAATCTTTTCAGTATTAGCTTTAGGATAAGGAAGTCCTCGACGACGATAAAAATCTCTCTCTCTTTTTGTTTCGTCTAATAATCAGTTAAAACATTTATTGAATAAATTGGACACAATTTGATATAAGATTTATTGACTAACTTTGTTGAAGATTTGGTACTAATTTATAGACAATGTCTTGCATTGTTCGGTCAAAACTGATGTATTGAAGTGGATGTGATTGATGTATAACTATTTCACATGTTGGACATGAATTGTGTTCTTCTAAATGCTTAACTAAACAACTTTTGCAAACTTTATAAATAATTAATTATAATTAATGATAATTTTAATACAAATAAATTAATAAAGTATTGTATAAATAAATGTATTACATGTGTGAAGACATTCGGTAACAGTCGTGGCGTCGATTAGATATCCTCTACATATCTTGCAAGTGATGTGTGGATTGAGTGACTTTAAGCGGATTCTTCTCTCCATTTAAAACAATAACACCTATCAATACCTCTTCACTACAATTGCTTTTATATTTAATTATAAAACTATTTTAGTGTAAATAAATTAATATAAATTAAAAATATATTTTCAAATACTATTCAATTAAAAGTATATTTTTTGCGATCAGATAATAATTAAACTCAAGCTTTAATTTCATTCAAATCTTTGTCAATATTTACGTTTAATAACAAAGAAAATATAGTGAATTACGTATCAAATGATAAACAAAATCAATAAATTTTTGTACAATAATTATGTGTAAAAAGTCATCACTTTTTTAGAACAAATTAATAATATTTGTGGCAATCATTTAATGAAAGAACGCTTGCATTAATTTTCAAAAAATTGACGTAATTTGTGTTTCAAAGGTTTTCATTACTAACAAAAAATATTTTCTGCAATTTTTAATTTCCACGTGTTTTTGGTTTACCATTGAATTGAGTTTATTATAGGTTTTTGTTTATCAATGATTTAAAAACAGAAATCCTTTGTGTTTAAGACGTACTAAATATTCAATTAATAATGGTTTGTATTTTCAATTAATTGAACAATTATTTAAATATTTAATATAAATATTAATTGATAATATTTATTATAACTAATAGTCTTCACAATTGGTAGTACTCTATGAACACGCTTCTGGTTATGCGTTATTTCGAGTTAAAGAGTTCGAAGAGGTTTCGATGTTTATTCCTCAGGTCGAAAGATCGACACTCGATATCATCAAATTTCAATCACTCGTTCAATTGATAGCATTTTCTCCATTCAAATCAGGAACTAATGCTTTGGACAATACAAACAGTATTTCTGAAGGGATTGTTCACGAAGACCTTCAGCTGTTTTTGGAGACAAATGTTCCGAAATCTAGTAAAAAATGTAAAGTAATAGTCGGTGTTTCAGATTCTAAAATTGGTGCCGCTTTACAAGAATTATTAGGACTTAATTGTCAGTACACAGAAGTAGTGCCTGAAGTGTTGCGAGGAATTCGATTACATTTTCATAATTTGATAAAAGGTTTATCATTACAATCAGTGGCTTCTGCGGAATGCAGTCTTGGGAGGAGTTATTCGCGCGCGAAAG
Organism: Camisia spinifer; assembly: GCA_034694065.1. Classification (NCBI taxonomy): domain Eukaryota; kingdom Metazoa; phylum Arthropoda; class Arachnida; order Sarcoptiformes; family Camisiidae; genus Camisia; species Camisia spinifer. The sequence goes on from JAQFXV010000207.1 coordinate 26,501, forward strand.
TGAAGTTCAATGTGAATCGAGCCGATAATATGGTTATTCAGAGTATAAGTCTTGTCGATCAACTCGATAAAGATATCAACACATTTTCTATGAGACTTAGAGAATGGTATTCCTATCACTTCCCAGAACTCGTTAAAATTGTTAACGATAACTATTTGTACGCAAAAGTCGCTAAACTTATTAAGAATAGAAAAGAATGCAATGATAGCGACGAAGAACTTATCGAAAAGTTGGAGACAATTCTTATGGATAGCGGTAAAGCTCAGGCAGTTGTAAATGCTTCGAAGTCTTCAATGGGAATGGATATATCGGCCATTGATTTAATTAATATCGAAACTTTCACCTCAAAAGTGATTAATTTAGCGGAATATCGAAAACAATTAATGGAATATTTAATATCTCGTATGCATAACATCGCTCCTAATTTAGCGACACTTATTGGCGAAACTGTATGAAAATAATTCATTAAATAATTGTTGAACATTATGTTTAATTAATTTTTTTATCTTAAATCCAAATGAATAGGTTGGCGCTCGACTAATATCACATGCGGGAAGTCTAATGAATTTAGCCAAATATCCCGCCTCTACTGTCCAGATATTAGGCGCTGAAAAAGCTTTGTTTAGAGCTTTGAAAACAAGAGGAAATACACCTAAATATGGATTAATATTTCACTCGACATTCATAGGACGCGCCGGAGCTAAGAATAAAGGCAGAATTTCACGATTTCTCGCTAATAAATGTTCAATCGCTGCACGTATTGATTGTTTCAATGATTTTCCAACCGATATATTTGGCACTAAATTGAAAGAACAAGTCGAAGATCGGCTCAAGTTTTTTGAAAGCGGAGAAGTTCCTAAAAAGAATGTCGATGTCATGAAAGAAGCCATTGAAGAAGCAAATATTGCCATTAATTTAGAAAAGAAAAAGAAGAAAAACAAAAAGAAGAGAAAGAAAGACGAAGAGACAGAAGAAATGGATGTTTCAAATGTAACCAATGGTGAATTGAATTCAATTGAAACCAATGGAGACGAACCAGAAGAACCTCCTGTTAAAAAACAAAAGAAAAAGAAGAGGAAATCGAAATCAACTGATGAGTGATTTACTTGATTTTACTCTCTTTAAAACATTCAAAAAGAATAAATTATAAAATTGTTCGTTTGAATCATTACTCGAAATACAACTTGAAATCTGAAGACTATATCTAAAGGCTTTTCTTCAGATTTCATTTTCACTATTATTAATATTGTATTCGTTTCAATTAAGTTCATAACTGAATAAAATTATGAATATTATAATTGTTGTATTCAATTATTATCTATATTTTATTAATTCTGAATAAAATTGTATTGAAATTATTTTATGCTTTTTATCAGTTTATTTCAAATGAAAATCGAGTCATTAATAATTAGTTTGGATTTTGATTCAAATTCCTATCATTTCTTCACTAATTGACCACATTTTTATTGATGTTAAGGATTTAGTTAATATTTATTGAAATGAATGCAATAAAAGTTGAAAATTATTTTCAGTTCAAGAATAACAGACTCTCAGAAGTCGTACAAAAAATATTAATATTTTAAAAATAAAGATAAATAAAAGTCTTTGTTTTCCTCAGAATTGAATAATTGTTTTGAAAGTTAATTGATATTTAAGATAGATTTAAGTTGAATAATAATATATAAAAATGAATACCCTATTAATGGGTAAATGTTTGGGACAATCGATGAGACAAACAGTTAAAGTATTGATTCCTTCACTAAAATTCGATGCTTTTCTGAATATGCATTTCAGAGAAAACGATGAATTACTTGTTAATGATATGAATGAAGAATGTTCTGCCGGTGATTGGATTCTTATTAGACAATTAGATGAAAGACTTAGTCTTAAAGTTAATCATAAAGTAGAGAAAATTGTTTATAAATCGGGACATATTATCGATCCATTAAGTGGTAGACAATCATTAGGTTATGAATACGTTGAAGACGCGGATCGACTCTCGAAACTCTTTGGACTCAAACCTAATACTAAAAGATAATCAATATTTCATTTATTGTTTCTATTCTTTAGAATATGTGCTAAATGTTTAAATTTAATACTTTTTCTCATCAATTATTCAATAAATTTAATTATTTAAGACTTTTCTTGAAAATAGACATTCAATAGAATCGATGTCTTTTTGAGCAAATGTTTGAATACAATTAGGTTTACATTTTGTTGATTAGAATCTTATTTATATCAATAGTAATTATTTGAATTCAAAATTCAAACATTTTATCAATCATTGAATTTTATTAAAGGTTTGAAAGTTTGCAAAAATTTAAATAAAATTATAAAAAAATTTCAATTAAATTGATTTTTAAAATTAATTTATAAAAGATTATTGAGATTTAAATTAATTTACAGGTATTGATAATAAATAACATAACATATCATGAGTTTATTCTCTAGAAAATTGAAAACATTATAATTTAGTGATTGTTATATTTTTATTGATGTTCTTTTTGTTGAAATTATGACAACAATTGTCTACACCTGAGATCGAATTTGAATCTAAGTTATGATTTAGTTGTGTTTTTGCATCAAACGATGGTTTTGTAGTTTCCGGTGATTTGTATAAAAACCAGGCGAAGAAAAAGAATATAAAAGACAATACTTTGAGCAAAAGTCCGAGTGAGAGAACATTTCGACTCATTTGTTGATTATCATAGACAAGACACGAACCACTTTCATTATCACATGTTTTTTGCCATAATATACAACTCAAATCAATAAGTGATCCAAACATTAGTGGTGCGGGAATTGTCCCTAATATACGAACTCCAATCCATTGAATCCCTAAAGCAAATGACTTCTGACTATCGGCAACACATCTGAAATTATTAATAAAATAAGACTTTACTTATGAATACATATCGTGGCCTTAGAATTATAATGTTCTATCGAAACATGACTACATTTGCCATGTATTTTCAATGGCAATTCAAAATCTCAACAAATAGCCTGTCAGACAATAATTGAATTCATAGAATTTCGATATTTTATTTTTGTGTATCAGCATTAATAATGTATATGACCAATATATTACTGAATGGTTCAGATCA
>JAQFXV010000208.1:0-29593 GCA_034694065.1 Camisia spinifer
ACTGCTCTCTAGATATCTATAAACATTAGGTTTTATACTTTTAAGTTAGACAATAACAGGAAGTTTAAGAAATACTTTAAATAGTTATTGAAATGCAATTTAGTTTTAATTCTTGTTTATAATAACAAATCAAAAGGATGTTCTCATAATTAAATAAATTCCTACTTTGATTTCCTACAATACTATGAATTCAAAATATCAATATGTATATTTTATATTAAAAATTTGAAGTGATTATGAGTTGATTCCTCTTAGAAAATTGCCAAAAATTTATTCAAACCAAGAGGTAGCATAATTTTCAAGCCTTCTTTTATGCAGTTTCTAAATCTTGTTTGATATGATGAAACCCGCAGATGCATGTATAAAAAGTCTGTCTCAGATTCAAATCATTGTATTTCAATATTTGCGGTTTCAATGAGATGTTCACATTAATTAGAAAGTTTCTCACCTAAAATATCGTTTATAGAAACTTTCTCATTGAAAGTAAAGTTTCTAGAAATTTCCCGACACTAGTTTCACATCAACTGAATCTCTAAAAGTTCAGAGAATGATTAACAGATTCTAATTTGAAAAAGTTGAACCAATTTTCAAAAATTAAATCTTTTGTGAGATGTGAAATAGAAATTTTTAAAATTCATTAAACATGAAATGAAATATTATGACGAAAGGATTCAATGATCAATATTTCTATGTGTAAAAACCAGTTTTTCAAAAAAAATTCACTTTAGTTGAGTCAAAATATTGAGTTTCACTAAAGAATCTAAACGTGTGCTCATATTTAACCTTTTTCATCTTTGACTATGAGTTTTCATTTAAAAGATTATTTTATTAACAATTGATAAAGCAATAAAACTTTATAGTGATATACTATTGATATAGAATCAAATTGAGAGATACGTTTGTAAAAACTTTTCCTCTTAAAATAACATTAAAGACATTCAATATACACCGTATATAATTATATAAATGAGAAAAAAAAATAGAATTGAATCACAAAATATTTTGTCTCACAGTTTAGGTTTCGAATTTATCCCTATATTCTTATATTGGAATGAAAATGATTGAATGAATCTTGAAGTGAAACTTGATTATTTTCATTCGAATATCAAATTAAGCTAAAAGTTTCCAAATCTGAGTCATAATTTCTTGATAAGAATTGGGATTTTTGGACGCTTTGTGACTCAGTTCTGAGTTTATTTTGGTTTACCTGTATATACAATATTTATCGTACAATTTGAGGAAAAACGGTTCAACAGAGGAATGTCTTGAGGATATTCTTGTTCTCATCCATTAATAAAACAGAGAAATCTCTTGACTTATTTGAACAGATAATTGATGTATTGGATGAAAAATTAATCAATGAAATTAGTATTTCTAACATTACAGTTAAATTCTCTTAATTTAATTATAAATATTTTGTTTACATTCCAGAAAAGTATAATTTTTAACTTCATTGAAATTTCTTTATTTTCACAATTAAAATATATGAACGATAATTTGCAAGGTGTAAACGTTTTCATAGTAAAGGGTTTATTAAATATTAAATCCTTAATAAGTTGAGGAAAATAATATCAGAACTAACGTGTAAGTCAAATAGCCTTTTACTTGTTAAATCCCATACATTTTTAACTTTTTTAAGTTAAGAATTTGAACTTTTTGTATTCAAGTTTAATTTAAATATGAACAGAGTATATAAAAACATATTTTTAAAAATGAATAAATAGTATACTGTAAATCAGAGCTTATTATTTTCATTCAATTGAAAAACTGTGAAACATTGCAAAAAATTCAAACATTTATCTGAGTTTTTATGAAGGCTATGTGACTCACTTCTGATTTTTTTTACTTACATTAAATTGTTTATTTCTGGGTCCATCGCAGACGTATTTATGCACTAATGGTCAAGTAATTGTACGTCAAACCGGGATAGGAATGAAAATTTATAGAAAGCATAAAAATTTGGAAGATTATTATAACATATAGATTAATTATACTCAAATTGGTTTTAAGTATCATGTTTTAATTTTGGATGAAAGACCAAACTCTTGAAATTTGTTCTATTTGCATCCGTCCATGATTGAAGAATGTACAATTATTTGACGATGAGTGTACATCTTCCAAATTATCCTTCATATGAACTATATTTGATAGGAAACATCAGAACATGAACTATTTATCTCAGTAAACAAGGAAAATGTAATTAAGATAAGTCCTGAAGAGATTAAATTCAAACAATCAAAGAAAGGAAAGCCTAGAAAAGTGAGGAAATTAAAGAAAGTTGATTGCAAATAAAGTTCACATGTTTAAATCAAATTAAAACTTGTACTTATGTTTGAGAAAGTTTACTAACTCTAAATATCCAATTTTGCTTCAAATTAATTGACAAAATTCAATTAGATTCTAATTTTCACCCAATTCATTTTGAAAGATAAAGGAACTTCAATTTGGAATCGATGAAATGATACACTCTTATTGAGAGTAATGAGGGATTATTTTTTATTGAGTTTAAATATTTCTCAATCTTAACATACGAATCATGAGAAATTGAATCAAATATCTATGAATCGAAACGTTTTTCATAAATATTTGAAACACAAAAAATGGAGTTCAATTTTTTTTAATAAAAAATTGACTTAACAATTCTCAAAAAATAGTATAAGAAATTAAAATTAATTTTATAGTAATTTAACTATTGATGAATCATAAATAAGAAGTTATCACTAATAAAATATTTTGAAACTCCAAAAGTTATAAACTTCTCTTCTTTTGCTCAATATAAGAGACTAGCCTGGGGGCCCGTGCTAAAGCACGGTCAAAATTTGGGTCTATCCATAAATTACGTCTTCAAAATTTTCGACGTAATTTATGAATTGACACCTGTTGTGAAACCCACGGGTCATACTGGTTCTAATGATACCGGCCTTATGTCTGTATCATGTCCAGGAGCCGAGTCTATAGCCGGTCAAACAAACAAACTTTTGAATAATATAATATAGATAAGTGTAAGATTGAAGGTTTTAATACTTACAAAGCTCTCACTTTATTTTATAATTCAAATTATGAAGAATTCGAATATTACATATTTTATGCACATTTTAGAGCAAAAGCTCAGTTCATGTTTGCCCAAAAAGATGAAACGAGAATATATACGCATTAATGAAGAGTAAAATAAAATTAAGTCAAACAATCCTAAATTTTATCAAACGATAAACAGCAAAGAATATAATGTAATAAATGGGTTGGGAATTAATGTATCAAAACTAAAGAAAGGCAAAGAATCATGTTTTGGGATAAATGATGCGCTAATAGTAGACCAGAACTATGATAAGAAATATTTGTTAAGAAAGAAGACAACAGAAAACAGATATAGAGCTGGTTTTATGGAATAAAATAACATGAATTTGCACTCTTTTGTCGTTTTTATGTGAATCCCCTATTAAGACAATCAAAAGAAGATTCTGCGATCAGATATAAGTCAGAGAGCAAGAGGTAATGCGTGAGAATGAAGGGATGCACAGAATTTGTTAGTGAAGATCCAGTTTCTAGTGTTCCACAAACTGGAAGGCATTGAGAACACGAATGGGAAAAAATTGTGTAACACGGAAAAGGAGAGAAAAACTTCTAATGAAATAATCAATAAAATCAATTTTCAGTATATATAAGCACTGAATCACCATTAATGCCATTCGATGTCTTGCGATAATTTTATTTGTTTTTATTTGATCCTTTTTTTGGTTGACTATCTCTAACACACTTGTCTTCTCTCATCACTATATCAGTGATCCATTCATGCACGCGATCTAACATTTTTGTGATGATAACTCCAAAGAATATCTAATACACCAAAAGCAATATAAGTATGACTACTTCGTGATACCCCCGGAAAAAATTCGATTAGAAGTGTGCTCACGAACTGTAGCATAAGTTTTGATCTTATTCTAAGTTATATACTGAGTTCTTTTGAGTTATTTTCTTCCTGTTTATTTGTTCTCTCAAATAGTAAATCAATTTTCAAACTAAACTTTCAAACGTTCATAAGAATTCACGAATTATAGATATATTCACAAATTGATTAAATGTGAAAACTTTCCGGAAAAATAAACTAAATTGAATTCAAAATTATCTTTAAGAGATTGAATATCAATAATATGAAATGAAGAAAATAATAACTTGCAATTCAATTGTTCAATTCCTTCATTAACTATCATTGGAGTTCAGATTTTCTGACATTTTAAATTTTTCTCCTTTGTTTTCAAAAAAGTTAAAATAACTTTTGATATTTATTCGATAAATACTTGAAAAATGCATCAGAAAATTTTATTTAGAAGTTCCGTTTCTTTTCGTTTATTTTTAAGTCATTTGGTTTTTACTATATTTCTATTATAGAAATGATTATTTTATGAAATAAATCCATTAATAGAATTCCTTAAGTTTTAAAATTTTGAGAATCTATTTAACAAAAAAATTAAATACATTTCCGCTAGAAATATATTTTGTTTTATAACAAATATATATATTTTGTATTGTTCATCGATTTTCAACAGCATCTCATGCCTCATGAGAATGACCATTAAGTTAGAGAACAAACTCTAATTTTCTTTTGGCTTAACTTGAAGAAGAAGAATGAAATGTGAATGACATATCTGTTCGTGAAGTAAATTTTCAAAAAGAATACTTTACTCAAGTTTTTCATTCAGAACTTGATCGAAAAAATTGGTTACTATAATCCTGTTTAGAGGAAGCGTCATTGATCAAAAATCAAGAGGGGATCAAAACTCATCGTTTTTATAAAGAAGATTTTCGAAAACTCTTTTTTTGAATTTTTATCTTAAATTGTCCTTAAAATCATAGTATTAGTCCAGAAATCTTGAGGAGGGACCGGTTTTTGAGCGTCCAAGTTAAATGTCTACCTAACCCCCATTCTTATCTATTCTGGATTTTCCTGAAATTTTCAATGGGCGAAATTTTATGAATTCAAGACAGTTTTTATGAAAGATTGTAGTTTATAAAAATATCTTTTTCAAAAATTCTCAAAATTTTATATTTCTTGAATGAAGTATCCTAAAAATATATAATTCGAATAAAATTAACAAAATATAATCGGAAATTTCCCTTTGCCCGCATACAATTAATGAATTTTCTTAAAACTTATTTTTTAACCAAGTAACATTTTCCCATAAAAATCGAGAAAAGTGAATACCAACTTCAGCTCAGTTTAAAGGATTTGTGAGCTGAGGATAATAAATTGAACTAAATTTATGAATTTCCCAACATTTCATTTTTCCTCTTTAAAAAGTAATCATATAAATGAAACATTGAAGATAATAATCAAAAACTTCGATATACTTGTATTTGTCGATCAGCTAAAAGATAAGTTTTATATTCGTATCACTGATTAAACTAGTGTAATATTTTCTAAATTCTAACATTCTTAATAAAATATTATCTCATTCAAGAAAAGAGATGGCAAAAATATAAAAAAAAATGCTGGAAGAGTCAGAAGCCTAGATGGCTTCACTCGAATTTATACTTGAAGAAAGTAAAATGCTTGCGCACATGCTTTGATCATTTTATCATTAAGATAGTAATTGCATGTGTTGATCATATAATATTAATACAATAAGTTATGAATCTAGCAATGAATCTCATCTAATTTTCAGTTCAAATTTTTAATGCTAACGCTCGGTGTTCTGCTCACAGTTCATAAGCTCGAGCTCTTGCCCAGAGGTTATATGTTTGAGAACGAAAGATTTCTGTGTTTTTTACTCGCTATTGAGCAAAAGTATCAACAACTAATTTAAATCAGTTGCTCTCAGATTATTTGATGTCAAGCACTGCAAAATCTCTCTACAGATCGCTGCATACGACCAATCTGTAGGAGAAACCATGCGTACAAATTAGAGTCAATAACTAAATTGCCTAATTTTATATCAACAATTGAACAAAATTGATTCGACAGCTATTACTTTCATTGAGGAATTTAGATTTTCATTCTGAAAAAAACTTATTATTTTGTTAAAGAAAAATTAATGATAAAAAATTTTCAAAAATATGTTTATGAGTCATAAATTATGACTATCAAAAAATAATTGAATAAGATCTTAAAGTAAAAATTATGATCAAATAATTCGTTATCTAAGGCATTATTGACGACTATTATCAATAGAAAGCGTGCCGTTGTTTGACAATCAATGTATTAGATCTCAATGATTCTCATAGAAAAGTAATTAATATCTAAAATATATGCAAATTACAAACTATTTTCATTGATTCATTTTGTCTTTAAGAACCTCAATATAAATGATGAATAAAAAAAAGTTTAAAACTGAACTGTAATGTAAGACAATGAACCGAAATGGAAACAATGATCTAACGATCGAAAAGTGATTACTCGCAGATGAAACACCTTAGTTGAAGATATTTTCAATAAAACGAAAATAAGCGTGCGTTTCAATTGCTATCTGACTTATACAAAAGTTTCCGTTCTATTTATTGATTTCTGGAAGAAAATCATGGAATTGTTTTTCAAGATTCTATTTTTTACTCCAACAAAAAAATTTCATTAATTCTTAAAATTTGAATTAAAATACTTTTGTTTATTGATTCTTTAGTCCTTTACTAGCATTAGGAAATACTAGTAATTCATATAAATTATATTCTTCATTATTATATTGATATGAAGACATTATCAGATAAGTTCCGTAATTTTTTTGAAAATACCTCGAAAATATGATTTTTGATATAATTGAATTATTGAAGACCTTAAACTTTGAAAATACAGATTTGATGGCACGAGATTTATAAAAAGATTAGATTACAGCGCCTTTGCAAATTGTTCATTTAAAAAAGAGAATTGAATCGTTTATAGTTAGACGAATAAAATAAAACAATTTAGATTATTCAATCTTAGATTTTGAAATGCGCGAATCAGGATAGTAAAACTGTAAAAAACATAAACAGTTATATTTTTAGAGAGTTAAAGCATTACTGTATAACATTATAATTATTTAATTTAATTATATTTATTAGAGTAAATTCATTTAAGAAGTCTATGAATAATTAGAAACTTTTAATGTGGCGTTTTGCTAGTTTTTACACTTTAGCATTTGGAAAATTTATGAAAAACAAGTGATTTTTGTTTTCAATAACTTCGTTCGGTCGGAAGTCCAAATTTTGATCAATTTTTTGCTCATTTCCTTTGCATTTGGGTTAATTCAGATAAAATGAATTTTGACAAAAAAGTAAGATAATTTGCCCAAAAAAGTAAATTTAGAAAAATTTAGATAGTTAATTCAAATATTATCATTAAAATACGATGAGTTTTGCTCTTACTTTGATTTTGAAATTTCAAATTTCTTTAGACCCTCTGCAATGCAATCCTGGCTACGCCTCTGTCTGTTTCTGATAAGATGCCGAACAACTGTGAAAAACTGGAAAAGAGATATATAGAGAATGAACTCTTGATAGATCTTCATTTATGGAAGATTTAATGTCAATCAATTTATTAGTAATCAGTTAGTAATTGAATGCATTGAACTTAAGTAAGAGATGAATAATAATATATTTTTTCAATAGATACTCACAATCCTGCATTCGGTAAAGCCATACTTTCAATTAATGTTAGTAATAATTTATCAATAAATTTTATTTAGGAATTCGATCACTCATTTAGTAATATCCGATGGTTATAATGTTAAGTCACTTCAGTTTATCAATTAATATTTAATTGAAATTATTGAACGGCACGACTTTTTCAAAAATTCAATTTATTTGTTGATAAACTTGAGTCAATCCATTCAACAACAGATGCAGATTAATTAATGGATGACCAAAAAAGATATGAAAGTAATTCTCAATCAAAATAAATCACATATTTTTTCTAGATATAAAAACTTGATAGAAGTCAAGTTATCTTAAAATTGTTGAAAGTCTTTTAATTAAAATATATTTTATATCATTAAAGTTTTAACATTCTCATCATTTATTATTGCTTTATCTTCGCTAAAGATGTGACTAAAAGTTTATAAGATGAGATTCATTTATAAAATTGAAACAAATGAAGGTGAAGAAAGCACAGACTTCTATTCTATTCTATTCTGCTCATATCATATAATGGACTAGAAGATGATCTCATAATAGTCCAGAGGATGTGGGGGTCAAAATTCATCGATTCAAATGAAATTTTTTCACACATCGGGATCCGAAAATATAAACATCACATTTATTTATGGCTAAATTAATATTCATTACTTTTCCATCATTTTTACATAGCTCTCTTATTTCAATATCGAAAGGGTTTAATCCTAACCTGACCTAACAGTCCAAGAAAGACTGCATTCATTTCATGATACATTTCAAATGTGACATTAATCGCAAACAGAGTAAATATTAATAATAAGATCAAATGATTTATGGATTTTAAGTTAATATTTTAGTAATAATGCAATGAGTGCTAAAAGGGATTTAAAAAACAAAAATTGATGAATGGATGTGAAAATAGGAGAAAATTGATTCGACATTAAACAGTTTCATACTCTATGAGTTAAACTTTATTTCTTAGAAATGTTTGTCTTATAGAACAGGAAAATGTGATGGAAAATAAACAGATCTTTAGCGAAGATACAGATGAAGTTTTTAAAGTTCGTTGAACTTCAAATAAACCTAAAGATTTACGATTTTCTGATTCTCTCTTCATTCTAATAACTTTTACCTCATTTAACATTTGTTTTATATTTTGTTCAAACATTATTAAAGGTTCGGTTTTACGGATATTAAGTTTATCTAAAATCTCTTGTCCGCTAAAACACGAAAAAGTGATTTCGTCGTGCATTTCATCATAATTACCACAAGACATTTGAAAGAAAATAGATATATATTTATTCAAATAGAAGTAATTAGTTTGCATTTCATTATCTTCATTGCTCTCATCTTTGTTTATTTTTTCAAAACTCGCGTTCAGTCAAATAGAATAAACGAATTCGACATAAAAACAAGAATTTATTGCAAGACTTATCAAAACAATCGCTAATAGTAATGAGGGGATAAAGCGACGAAAAGAAATATTGATATGTGCAAAGCATTTCTATAAATCAAAAATTGGTCAAATCATAATATATTTAGTAAAGAAAATTCTAATGTATTATACGAATGGCGAAACTTTTTGTCGAATCACATGAGTTATTACGAAAATATAGTTTTAATTAATTCAAATTGAAATCATACACCACACACATTCTCAATTAATCTCAATTTGAATAATTTGAAGCAATCAAACATAGAATTAATTTCAAAAACATTAATAATATTTTCTGTGAAGATTTAAAGATAAACTTTCAGAAAAAGTTGATTCTGAAGATGTATTGAAACTCGTTTTAGAGTTAATATCAAGATTTGAACAAATTCTAAGTTAATAACTAGTACTGTATAAATAACTTTTAAAAATAATTTATTCGAATCTCAATGTGAAAAAGAATTTTTAATGACATAATTCAAAATAAGTTATATACAGAATTATATAAGTCAAATAAATAAAAACTTTTGACACATTTAATTTGATTACTTTGAAAAAGTTATACTGACTGCTATTTTTATCATTTTTAGATTTGTTTGATTTTTTATTATCTCCAATTTTTTCTCTCCAAAACTTCATTATATGACGAGAGTCTATAATAATGAATATCACATAAAATCATTGAAAAACTTGAACAAATTAATTCATAAAGCATTCATTAAACATCATTAGAGGTCATACAATAACATACCCCTAAGACTAAGTCATCAAAATCAAATTCAAAACTTAGAATCGAGAGATCTTGATCTTGATTTAAAATTAAATCCGAATTTCTCGCAAAAATTCGCTTTTATCTTTTGGCCTCTCCTCTAAACCCAACTAATGAAAGCAATTCTTTACCATTAACTGAAAATATAATGTTATTCTCGTATAGGTATTTTTTATCTCCCAGTGAGATATATTCTAGTTTTTCCTGTAATTTTTGCCAAAATAGTATTAATTATTTGCTTATAGGAGGAGATAAAGCGATATATAATATTTGTAAAAAGGACTCAGAATAACAGTTCAAGATTGGGATCATTTCGAAGTTAACTTACGAATGAAGATAAATGATTTCATCTTTTAAATTACTGATTAACTTAGAACTGTTATGACTGAGTTTGAACCTTAAATTTGAAGTGATATTTATGAGATTGAGCTTGACTTTAAAGCATGGGATGAATCATTTCTAAAATAAAACTGAGTTTAATTGAGCTGCGCTTCTGGTCGTCATCACTAAAAAAATAACTTCAATGATTTCTGTGAAGTAATAGTCATATTAAATAATAAAAAGCTTAGAGTGTAAAACCGCTGAGCATAAGAATATGAGAGTGAATTCCGATAAATACATTCCTTTTCTTCTAATTTATGTCTTACTTTTTTTGGTGAAGCTGTGAATCTTTAAGAAAAACCCAAAGTGTATTCAATTGAGTTTTGTTGAGTGTTGCGCTATTGGAGAGCAGTTTTGCAGATAAAATAAACTTAAACAAGCTCTTCATGTTATTGCTCTTTCAATTATCTCATAAAACTCATGTTAACTCAGAAAGAATGAAAAATAAAAGAGGAAAAGAAAATGAGAAAATGAGAAAATGAAATCGCGAACAACTCATGCGATTATCGCATCTCAAGTGTAACTCATAAAACTAGTTAACACAAGAAAAATTCAAGAAAAAAAAATCATTTATGACTTAATAATTGTTTTTAGTAACTTTTTCCGATTTGAAAAACGCGAATTTTAAAGTTTCAAAAACATTTCCCAGTCTTACAAAATAGAAGAAATCAATAATTTGTTCACAAATAAAATTATTTAATTCTTGATTCAACTTTTCTCAAAAAGAGAATATAAGACTTATCTAACTAGTAAGTTGTGGTTAATTTAACTAATCATTTACAAAAAAGTAATGTAAAGTTAAAACTGTTTTCCCATCATTTTATTTTCGATAATTTGTAAATCTAAGAGAATTTAGTTCGAATTCAGTCCTTGAATTAAATCATTGAAGAAGATTAGTTTGAATTGAATACATTAGGATTGAATCTTGTATTAGTTAAAAAAGACATCTGTATTACTAGTATAAGCTCTATAAATAATTATTAAGTTTCAAAAGCGATGAAAACTTTCCAATTGGAAAAAATTAAAGGAATCGAAAACAATGACAATTCTCTTTAAAAATCAAGTTAATAACTCTTTTCATGTATTTTCTTCTATTAATATACACTTACTCTAATCTTATCTGTATATCTCTTTGGCATCGAAGAGTCTGACCTATTGTTAGAGATCAAGTTCATACAATTTATAATTGATATTCCGATTCAATTTAATGCTTGCCCTCGTTTTTCAAATAACTTATTACATATAATAATTCAAAATTTAATGTGTGCCTCATTTACAACAATACCATGAGATCTTTGAAACTTAAGTGGATCAATGACTTCATGATAGAAAATCTTTGATAAATCCTTTTAAATCGGATCAAAAAAACTTAGACAATTGTAAATCAATTCAAATTTAGATTAAAACGTCGTCATTAAGACAAATTAGGCTCAATTCATTACAAACAAAAAAATCCGTCCAGTAATTGGCGATTCAAAGGGAAAAACAGCCTTAAGTTACTTATAGGTTAAATTTAAAACAAGTTAACTGTCTTCTAAAATATCAGACATTTAACTCATTCAAACTAAACCTAAAAGTTAAGACTTTTTCCCTTTAAATCGCCAATTTCTTATGTTTATTTGAGATGCTTTTCAGTTGTGAAATACTATAATTTAATCTTTGAAACTTTCATAAAAATTTTAAGAAAACTAAACTAAGAAATTCATCCTCCGAGAGTCGAAATATATTTTTCAATTCTGTTTATTCATAAGGTTCTGTGATTTGAAGCTAAAACTTTGAGAACATCGTCCATAAACTCGAGAAAATTCTTATAATAAATACAACACAATTTTCTACTGTAAAAAATAATGAATAAATCAAAATAATAAGAATAGTTGATAATACTACTGAAAATAAAATATCTCTACAATTTATTTATTTGCCCAAAATATTTATGTTTCAACCGATTTTGAAGTATAATCATTGTAATGATTGATGAAATTTGAAAAATCAAAAATTTTATCGATCAATCAAAATATTGCCATCAAATAAAATGCCTGAACCTCTTAAGCGGTACTTTTTCTCATTTATATTCTAGTTATTAAGTTTCAAAATGTTTCATAATTTGAGGGTCAGTTAACTCTATTTCTTTGATGCAAACAATAACTAATACAACATTCAATAATAAACTATATGTTGCATCTCTTTGACTATTTTGTATAACAATTGAAACACTGCTATCAATATTCTGGAGATTGTGAGAGACTTATAATTATTTTGAATCATGTCTCTCATTATAATCGAGGACAATAACAAAACCCAATTTTCTTAAACAATTGAGAATGAGCTCATTGTATTCTAAGTAATTGACATTCAATTTTATTCGAGTTCTATATTATTCATTAAAATGTTGATAAGTTGAAAATGAGGATCACATTTAGCATTTTTAGCTCATATTGTGTAACAATGGGAGCTTATAGATTTGAGAAATCCGTCTGTCCGTCTGTCCCCCTCTTTTAGTAACAGTGGAAAAAATAATTTTTCTTTAATAACAAAGGGAATTTTGGATTTATGTTAATAAAGGGGAATATATCAAATAATGATATAGACGCATTCCTTTGTTAATAAAGGGGTAAAAATAATCACCTAGCTACATCTTTTATTAATAAAGAGAACATATCTGATAATGATATATAAGCCTTCCTTTATTAATATATCTAATAATGGTATATAAGCTTTCTTTTGTAAATGATCACCTGGCTACATATTTAGTTAATAAAGGACTCTTAACTGATAATGGTAGATTAAATGTTTGTTTGTTAATAAAGGGTTATTTGCTAATAATGGTAGCTAAAATGTCTTGTATTGTTAATAAAAAAGGAGTTTTTAGTAATTATCTATTATTATTCCGTATTGGAATTTCAATTAATCGAAAAAATTAACTACTTATTCAATTATTTAATTGTTCGCAATATGAGCTCGTATTAATGGTCATTCTTGTTTATGAATATGTTTTTGAAAGAATAGTTAAACATTAAACAAACAAGAAATAAGTTTGACTAAAGATCAATTTTGATCAATAATAATAGTCTGTACCAAAACTTTTATCAAATCATAATTTAAATTCCAAGACTGTGAGAACATTTTTGAAGAGTATATTGTGAGCTGACATATAATAGTTGTAAGAAAAAATAGCCACAACTTTCAAAAATACTTTGATATTATTCGAGGTCATGAATATTTTCTGAACATATAATAAAATAAATAATAAATTAATAGTGAAATAAACATTAAGTTAAAGCTCAACTCTTATCTTTTTTCAAATCAATTTTAGTTCTCTGAAACATCATTTAAGTTAAACTTTTTAAACATTAGAATTAAATAGAATTGACAAATAATAAGTTTTAAACACATTATTATTACTGTATTATTGAATTTAAATGAAAAATTGTAGAGGAAAAAAAAGATGACTCAAAAACAAACATATAATTTTTCAATCAAATGTATAATAAGTTGAACGTGAAGTTGAGAAATAAAAATTTGATTTCATCTAATCTTATTGTAGAGTTAATTGTAGCGTAAAAAACCCTACAATTTTGTAGAATTCCCTTTACTTTCTCTGATATATTCCCTCACGAATAGCGTCTCCCCTCTAACACATACTCTTATTTAACGCCATTCCATACAAAAGCTAAGGATGTCATTCACTCCCCAAACTTTTGAGTCCCCATTTCAAGTGCCAACCCCTGAATCCCCCCATTCGTACTCTCTTTTTGTTGGTATACATCAGACATCGTCTACCGAATACACAACAGCTGTACATTCGCTGCCGCAGTGATAGAGAAACTGAAACATATACATAGTGTAGGAGAGAATACGTTAAAGAGTATGTTAGTAGTAGTTGTTGTAGTGGTGCTCATGTAGTCATACATTTCTATGATAGTTATGTGGATGTGAAACACGCTTTAGTTTCTCTTTTCTCTCTTATCTCTCAACCCATAAGAGAGAAGAATTCACTCACAAATACGTTTGTTTGGTGTGTATTTCATTTCAATAGAAATCGTCTATTTGTCTCATACCAGGAATTCTCGTGTTTTGTGTCGCGCGAAAAGAGGGAACGCATAGAGAAGATAAAACTCATTTCAATTGCCATCTCATAGAAAGTCACTTTATTCTAGTTTTATATATAGTTTTTTGTTTTTCACTCTCGTCTTTTCAATCAAAGGGTAAGTTTTAGTCAATTTTTTTCTATTTTTATCGAACGATTCTTTTCCTGAAAGTCAATCCTCTATAACATTATTTCCATTTTTTTTGTTGCTTCGAAAGTGAAAAGTTTTTTAAGAGGTTTTGTGGGCTTTCAGTTCATGAAGTCATTTACTATTTTTGATTCACTATTTTCTTGAAACTGAAGGCAAACCCTCTCAGTATGATATCGAATATGAGTGAATATTCGATGAGTTAATTTAATAGTAATGTTATTACAAGCTATAAATCATGTAACAGATTGGGAGGTATGAGTTGTGTCATAATATTAGATCTTCTCTTAGTTATTCCATTCATTTATGTTTATTAAGTTAATTGTAAAAAAATTTGATGTTGTCTTTGGCAACTTAATTATTATTAAACCTCTAATTAGATGAAATTCAATAAATCAAATAAATATTTTTAGGTAAAAATTATAGAATAGCATAATATTAATTGAATTGAATTCAACTATATTAGGAAATAATAATAATAATAATAATTTTGCTATACATTTATTTTTTATTTTCGTTTGTATTATTTGTATCAAAAATATATGTATATATATTTGTATTTGTATTTGTATCAATATGTGATAAACAAGATGTGATGTTTCTCTTGAACTTCAAGATAAGATGAATTAAATTATATTTTTCTCAATATCGTGTCTTGTTTTCCCACTTTATTGATAAAATCCAAACTTTACGCCAGAATTTTTAGCATAAACATATCATTCAAATGCATAAACATATTGCATGAGTGGATCAAATATTATTATATCTTATATTGAGATTACTATTAATTATTACGGCTTAAAAGCTGTCCCAACTTTCAAAATATATTGTTTAATAAATGCTGCAATTTATTAGAAAAGATAAGCTCAAAAACTAGTTTTAAAATCTATTATCTATTATACAAGATTTCAATTCTCAAACAAACTCGTAAATGATGAAAAAAAATTGACTGTAAAAATCGTGTTCTCATGAAATCCATTGCAAAATACAAAGTGAAATATGATAATAAACTATAAACATATAATTGAAATATTTTTCTCAAAAAAAAAATTAGAGAAAACTCTCTGGAAAGAAATACTGAGCTTAAAATAATTGATATTTTTCAGATCAAATCAAAGCATCAAACAATTCGTGATATCTCTAATTCCCCTCGTGTTTGATCTGATCTTAAATATTGAGCTAAAATTCTAACGTTTACGATGCGCTGCATTAACGCTTCATATTATTTTGTGGTTTCATAGCTATTATGCTCTTCAGTGTCTTTTATAGATTTCTATATCAAGTTCAGCACTATTAGAAAATGAGGGAATTTTGTGCGACTTTTTGACGCCCGCAGCGGTTTTATGGCAGCATCAAAAGCATCAATAGATCTAAATTTCACTCTCGATTCCACACTTACGAGTCAGAAAAACTTATAAGTTTGTCTTCTCCTAAACAACTATTTTTCTGAATGTTTACTTATGTCTAGAATTGAAAAGTTTTTCTTATAAGAACTCGTGTCAAATACAACACAAGTAAATACTAAAAAATTATTTCGATGTTGACTTAATAGTAGAAAAAGTTTTTCATATTATACTCAAAGTAACTGTTGTCAAACTTTCATTCTATAGATTCTTAAGTTATTTTTGTGTAAAGTCTTAAATGTAAACACACTAAAAATGTAATAAAATATAATAATATCTGCAGAATTGGTATCATTTTTCTCTTCCTGTTTGGGTGTATTTGTAATGTGAATATTTTCCTCTTGTTTGTTATAAGAAATCTTTAAAGTACACTTTCTATGAGAAATGGAGACCAACTTTTTTCGCTTAAACTTTCCCTCACTTCAACATTTTTATCTTATTAGTTCACTCTCTCTTTATGTGTGTGTAAACTATTTTTGGTCCTCTTTTTTCATTTAAAACTTTTCCGAATTCACTCTTAATCTGAAGACATTTTTATTTTATTTTTCTTAATTCTCTCGCAGTTAAAGAGAAGTAAATCCATAGAATAGTAGAGCACAACGTTTATAATATATTTTATTTTCGAAGGCGTAATAAATAGTTTACTTCAGGCATATGGCATACTATGGCATACTTTGCGGCTGTAAATTGTTTGGGAGTTAACTTTTGTTCAATTTTAAAAATGTGTGGAACCGAAAAAGAGAAGGCAGTCGTAATTATTTTATAGTCTGCAGGACTAAAATTAAAATTGATGACTAACAGAGAAGTTTTTATGAGTGTAGTTATGTTAAAAAGTTTCAAAACTGTGATAAGTTTGCCGAGAATTATGTGACATGAATAGGATTTCATAGTTTTTAACGATTTATTGCAATTCCTTTCTATCTGTTGAAAGTTTTCTAACATATTTTCTACCGTTGTTTCCAATTTCATTCTTAAATTTTTGTAAGAATGCTAAATATAGAAACTCAATTTTATTGTCTTGTTTTTCCTCTTATTTAAAGTAAATAAGATATGAGTTTCCATTTTTAAACTTTTCAAAACTCGGGAAATATAATCTTCTGTTGGAATCTTGTTTTAATTTGTAAATATATTCTATTAAGAAAATATCTCAAAGTCTAGCATCATATTCAAAAAAAGAAAACAATTTGTATCAACAGTTGAGTAAAAATACCGAAACAAAGCCTGAAGTGATTGTCAGTTTCTAATTATGTGCATAATATTCTGAAATTTATGTTTTTTCATTGTTATGAGAATAAAATGACTGAAAGTTGTCATTATTTTTTCCAAATTCTTTCAAAACTTCCTCATCAAAGCATGCGATAAACAATATAATGGATGTCTAACTTAATTATAATTTCATTGACCCTCAATCGAGGCATTGGTCGTAATGTTGGCAACAATGCAATGAAGAGCTCATGCATAACATACCTTATTTCGAGCAAATGTTATAAACATCACTTAATCCCTGTAATGCGATATCCAGTAGCGATGCTTTTGTGCAAAACTGATTAATTCTACTCTCTTTTCAAGTTTATATTACAGACCATTATATTTGTTATAAGTTATTACAGAATAAATCGCATTGAAACATGAACAAGTATTAAATTATTTAATTCGAGTAATTTATTTTTAACAGGATTTAAGTTCTGATTTATGTTTCGCAACGAATAAGAAAGTTTTTTCTCTAACATAGACTCGAATTTTTAAATTATAATTAAAGATTGAAAAGCTTGAATTCATTTTTGATGATAAAATCCTTTAGAACTAAATTATTATATTGATAGAAATCAAAGAGAGTCAACTTTAATTGAGTGAATTCTGTTGAATAATAATTTCTCACTTTTTTGTGCACCATTTTTTGCTTCAGGCACTCAATTATGAATAACAAAGTTATAACTAAGTAATGATTCCTTAGTTTTGTGTTATTCACGCATTTCTTGTTTCATGAATAAGAGATACCAATCTCTTGTTTCACTAATGAATTATCATTTGGTAAAACTTGACATAAGCCTTCCCTTAACTTATTTCCTTGGATTTGTTTGTATTGGTTTTTCTGCTCTTTAGACTAAATCTTTTCTCATTAGAACACATAATGAAGCTGTACTGACAATAATAATCTCCGATTCTTTCTTGAAAGGATTACATTTATATAGCAAAACTCGTAATCAAGAAGTTAAATGTTTGCTCAGATAAATTAATGTTTTCTTATAAAATATTATCAAGAGTTGACCTCTTCATTAACTCAAATATAATAAATTGCTTTTAAATTTATATTAATTACTTCTTTAAGAAAACAATTAATTAACTCTTTTGAGTATAAAGTTTTGATTATTAATGAATTCGTTGATTAATTGAGTTCAAAGCATTAGTAATTAAACCTAATCATTATAGTGAAACTAACTCTGGAAATCATTTTTTTTAGCTAAAACTGTATATAATTTTAATGTTTTAGTTCTCATTTAAGAAATTTAGTTAACCTATTGTTCATGCTTTTGAATATAGATTAGAAGATTTGGGCATTCCTTCAAAATATGCTAAATTGGAAACATAAAGACAATTTTAGAAAGATTTTATCTTTAACTAAAGAATTTCACCTTTTCTTTTTATCTTTTCAAATTATTTTCAAACTATTCAAATGATATTTATTCCAACTCATAATTTTTATTCAAATGATTAACAAATATTTTTTTTATCATCGATTCAAAAATTAATATATATACACACTTAGAAATCTGACGAATGTTTTAACTTATTTTCATTAATCATCTTTGTGTTTAATCATTTTAATTTCATTATTCATCTGTATCAACAAAAATCATAACTTTAAATCTATTAATCTTTTCAATGTTGATAAAAGGCTCTTATTTTATAATTAAAATTTTTCACTATTTTTTTTGTTTGGAATTCACAGAATTCATATTATGAAAATGTTATTTTAACACATTTTATGTTCGTGCAAAAGCAGAGACAAAATTCTTTATAATAATTTTTCAAATTCAAATCCAATTTTCAAGCATTCAAATTCAATTAAATACTTTTTGGTTTAAAACTTTTTATTTTTACTGTATTTACAGAACATGCTTAATCGCAAATGCGTTGTTCCTGAAGCTAATCAATAGTTTCAATCCAAATAAAATATAAAAATGTATAAATTTGCAACTTTTGAAGCTCATTCATAATTCTGAGTCTGAAATAGTATAAAAATTAATCACTTTTAAACAGCATGGAATGCATAACATTCAATATTAATAAATACAAGTTTTCAAAGGCAAATAATTGTCGGAAAGAAAAGATTACACATTAGTAATGACATTAAGGTGTATAATATAGTTTCAAACCAATTCTTCTGTTGATTTAACATTGAAATATTTTATTGAATTTTTTAGAACGCATTGTGAATTGCCTTTTATTTTTAAGCTCAACTGAATTGATTAAATTTTCTGATATTTTAATGTTTATAAATTTTTATTTTTGTTATGAAAACTTCTGAGCCTTCTTTACTTGATTGAAGTTTTTTAAAAGATTTGAAAATCAATTAAATGTTAATTTTTGTATATAAGACTTGAATTTCCTGAAATAAAGTTCAAACATTTGAGGAATGTGTCTCCTTTCAGACACATACTGAAGCGCATAAATCGCATACTTGAGTATTGTTCTGCAAAAAAATACAGTTTAAAGTCTAACCCAATTCTAGTTGATCTCTGATTCCACCCACAAAACTGTTAACAAAATGAGTTACTCTAGAAATAAGAGAATTGTTATAACTTTGAAACTAATATATATTTATAACATTTCAGTGTTCGCTCCGAAACAAGTTTTCAGTTAAGTTTAGTTTTTTATGACTTTGTATTCAAATTAGTCATAAACTATAATTATTGCCAACCATTCTTTCAACTCATCGCTGTCTCTCACTCTCTTTCCGGCATTTGTTTCTCAGCGTTAACACACCCGGAATGCGAGTCAAAAACGAACTAATAATTTATTTATTCATTACTATTATGTTGAGATCAAAATTAGTATAATTCGCTTTTTAATGATTTTGTTTGAGTCGAAATTGTATTTTTGAATAAATAATGAATCAAAAAATATTGGTTCAACTTTATTATTAATGCTATAAAAACATTTCATTTAAATAATTTATACTTTATTACTATTTAAGCATCAAATTTGAATAATAATAATAAAATATTCGAAATGGTAAACACAAACTAAAGTTTCAATATAATAAATTACACCCAAAAAATAAATTTTTTGCCTATTATTATCGTCAATCATTCATAACATGATAATAAGTAACTTTTGATGCAACCGGTAATACATTATAATTATTTTGCGTTGTGTTTCATTCAGGATGTGTTATGTGATCGTAACCGCCCGAACATTGATATGGACACTATTGTCTATCGCCGCCACTCTGTCCATGTTAGCCGCTATCTGGACGCCGACATGGCTTATCGGACCACCGAAGAAGTTCAATAAACAGATATCAGCCAAACTGTCTGAAATCAGTGTCAATAATAATAATAATAATTTCAATAACAATGAATTGTTGCCGAGTTTGGGTGAGTCAAGTCATGAATCATACCTAACATTTAGATAGATATTGTATTTTATTGTAGATGTTGAGCAATATTTTTACTCATTCCATGTATTGTGAATTTCAGGAATATTCAACCGGTGTATCAAAATCTATCAGTTGAACAAATTAGAGACAGAATGCGCTCCATTTGTTACTGGTTTAGATCAAGACAATAATTCATTCCCAAATGCATGGAAAGCATCGCTTATATTCTATGTAATTGGTATTTGTGTCATGAGCTTCACTATAATTGCAAGCCTTTTGGGTAAATACTAAAAGTCTTATATTTTTATTGCTTTACATCCGACTAAAGTTTTATAATAAAATCATTTATTTAACTTTAAGGCTGTTGTGTCAGAAGTATTTGTCGTAAAAGTATTTTTACAATTTCAGGAACTATTCAAGCCGTTGCCGGTAATTATTCAATGAATTATTCAGAGCTTATTCTCTTTTTAAAAGAGTAAAACTTATTTACAAAAAGTCAAGATCTATTCAAACAATTTCTGTCTCATCACAGGTCTATTTTATATTCTTGGAATTTTTTGCTACCCATTCGGTAAGTGATTCTTTATTTCTCTTGTGATTTATAGCATATATTTCCATAAGTTTTTGGCTTTCGTCTCATTATTTAGAAAAATAAATATCT
Source organism: Camisia spinifer (assembly GCA_034694065.1). Classification (NCBI taxonomy): domain Eukaryota; kingdom Metazoa; phylum Arthropoda; class Arachnida; order Sarcoptiformes; family Camisiidae; genus Camisia; species Camisia spinifer. The sequence goes on from JAQFXV010000208.1 coordinate 21,063, forward strand.
CAACCATAAGATTCGAATGATTTTTTGTAAAGTTGTTTTCTGTTCAAAATTTATAGAAACAGTATTTTATGGAAAATATTTGAAAACAGTTTTTATTGATTCCTTTGAGCACTTTCACAGTTTAAATAGTTTGAAAGTTTTAGTGCATAGACTTGTTATCCATTTATTCTCTAAAACTACTCAATATATTGAACAAAGTTTTTTGATGAAAATAAGTGCAATTAATTATTAATCTCGAAAGTGTTCATTAGAGTATAATTTATTTATGTTTTCAATTTTTTGTCTTTCATTGCATTCATTATTGATAGGGTCGTAAAGTATTAAAACTGAAATTTTCATTAACTTTACTCGAAATCTCCCGTAAATCGCTCGGAATTCGTGATATTAGAGAAAAGAATTATTGTGAAAAACAGCGAATGCAAGCAATACTGCATATAAAAATACATTCAATCATTTTTGAAATATAAGATTTATAGTCCTTGACCTAAAACTTCATAAGTCTGGTACAAGTCAAGCGAAAGTCAATGTCGTATTTCAGTTCCCTATAAAAAAAAGTTATCGAATCTATAAGATTAATGACCCCTTAAATACATTAGAAAACTAATGTTGTGAACAAAATATAAATGAAATCTAATAATCGAGTCACGACTTTATACTTCCGAACTCTATAAGTATAAAGAACTCAACCGAACATAATATGTCTTCAATTTGAATCACACCTTGAATAAGGAATTCAAGACTAAGTTATTGGAATTTAAGTAGAAATTTAATCTTGAGTATCTTATGTGGCGTCCATTGGCCTTAATCCTCGTGATAGAGTAGATACCAGTCCCGCAGAAGTACAATCGTAGACAAGTAAATGTGCATCAATCTAAAAATGATAAGTAAGGAAAAAAATTTCAAGGGTTCGCTCAATCATTCAAACTTTAAACATAATGCACTTGACTTTAATAAGTCTATTAATAGTGACCAAAACTTTTATGCTTTCCCTGATTAATCGTCCATTGCATCAGAGATCAATCCCGGATTTACGCATGTTTACTTGACTGTGACCGTACATTCCCCAACCGCTTAACCATTTATTTTATTCGTGAAAAAAATAATAAAAAATTTATCTGTGGGTAAAACTCTATTTGTGAATTTGAGAAATATTAACTTAAGTTAATAAGTAATGTTATATTTTTTCATATCTAACACACAAAAACCCCTTTTATTAATCAATAGGTTGGGGAAGTGATCGCGTGGAGCGCATTTGTGGCGTAAAAGCCGATCCATTTCTTCTCGGAGATTGTAATATTGGTAATTATTTCTATCGAACCAAATGTTAATTTTTAGGCAAAAAAAAATTAAATTTCTCAATAATATGATAGGTTGGGCTTTATATTTGGCGGTCGGCAGTACTGCTGCAACTTTTATCTGTGCCATACTTTCAATACAGGCCGAAATATCAACTTCTTCTGATAAAGTACAAGACGAAATACTGGATGGAAAAAATTTGATTTGTTTACTTTAATAAATGAAATCCACTACAAGTGGAAAGTAAAGTAATTTTTGTAACATTTTTTTTATGTTTTTTATCTAACAATTTTTATATTATTATTGAGTTATTTATTAAAGAACTTTTAGGATAGTATACATTTAAACATTGAATATTGTATTTAATTAACAATCTTAACAATAAATGTGTGGATTTTTTCGTTATCATCTATTGAGTTACAAATGCAAAGTTTTCAATTAAAAAACATTATTTTAGATATTGATTAAATGAATTTACATTGAATTAAATGATGTCAAGACATTGAAAATAAATTTTTTAAAAATAAGCTTATAACTTAGTTAAATCAGATTTAGTCTATTTTGCAGTTTATATTATGCGATTACTATCAAATAATTAACTTTTAAATATTTTATAGATCTTTCTAAAAAGCAATTCTATTATTCTTTGAGTGACAAGTGCTTAATCGTATAACTATTACCAACAAAATATATTCTAATATTTCGTTGCATCCAATCTTAAAAGATAAAAAATGATTCATTTATAATAAAAAATCTCTTTTCTGTGTTCACATAAATCTTTCATTTTAAACGATAGTGAAATAAATATTTTTAAATATTTAACTGCGAGAAAGCATAAAAAAGGCACTTTAACAAACATTTTTGGGCCTAAATTGACTCAAAAAACATGGCTTAAACAGCATCCCTATGGTTATCATAAGTTATAATAAATTTGAATAACAATTTAAAAGTTTGCAAACTCTTCAATTCAATTACTGTACACTATATGAGAACCAGTTCTGTGCTTAAGTTTTAAAATGAAGAAATGAAAACCAGATTTAAATATTGATTTAGAGAAAGATGTTATTGAGTTAATAAAAATTTCTATATATAATCAGTTAAAATATCAAATTAAATCAGATATTAATTGATTAATGCTTTCAGCAAAAAAGTCCAGCCAAATGAATAAATAAAGATCACAAAAATTTTGAGACAGTTTCATAAACTTGGAATCACAAACATTGTCTGCATGACAACATTGACCAATATTAATGAACAAATATTGTATTTTATATTTGAAACATGAAAACAAAATTAAGTTGAACAAAACTGCAAATAAAAAGAGATCAATTCAAAATCAAAATGCATTACATTTAAATTTGAAACTATACAAACTTTATCTGAATGAAGTATAAGAGAAAACAAACTGTTCATTCCATTAAAATGAGTTATGAATTAGCTTCAATTGGGATGAATTCAGATTCAAATTTTGTTTAAATTTCTAGTCACTCACTAAAATAATCACAAAAAATATCTTCTTTTTTGAGCAGCAAATACAAAGCCTGGTATCTGCCTTTGCTTTGAATTGATGCTATATTAAAATTTATAATGTATCTGTCTTTTGAGAGAAAAAATTTTAAGCATTTTTAAGCTCTAATGTTTCTATAGTTTTTGAGCGGCAAAAGAGACAGTCATTATAAATGCACTTTCAGATCATTTCTGAAACAATTTAATGATTTGGCGCTAAGACTTCCATAAAATTAAAAAATAATTAAAGCTTTCATTAAATATGAGTAATAAAGACTATCGCTTCGATCCAAATATTTCTAGAGTAATAATTATAAATTATTTTAAATAATTTGTCTTTAGAACAAAGATATCGATTTCGTGTATTTACTTAAACTATGCCATAATATTCTACTTTTAAATTACTCTAAACGTTATCATTTGTTTCACAAGTGTATACATTAGATGCACACAAGTTTAGTAACTCTTAATTCTAAAAACGCAATTTGTTTTCTAGTTTATTTTTAAGCTTAAGAAGATTGTGGATCACTTTATCATCATCAATAAGAACGGAAAGGTAAACTACAAATAATGTTCAATCGAAATCTGAGAAAAAAATTCTTGAGATGCGGTATTATTTTTGGTTCAACTTAAAAAAAAGCGCAACCGATCTTATGTACATCTATTATAGACTATTATATTTCATTATTGATTTAGTTGTTCATTATAGACAAATGGGTCAACAAATTAATTTATTAGATCAAAATAAGTATTCTATTCGGAGCATTGATTCTCTAAAATTTTTTTCAGGATTTTATAACATTGGATATATAGGTCATGTCTACTCCAAAAGAATAAAAATCTTTATGTTTTTCTCCTAACTTTAACAAATATTATTTTCTACTTATTCTTAATCTTACAGAGAATCGATTGAAGTTTATTTTATTAGATTTAGAGACTAATCAGTAAACTTTATCATCCAATCATCTAAAAGTTTTGATGTTTGATTACTGAAAAAATCTTGATTGAAATTTTCATATTATATTTTAATTATTTTACCAAAAATAAAAACCGAAAAACAAAAAAAGTTGATTTTATTGAGAACTCCTCCAGAGCCTCGTCTTTTGTCTCCTAAATAATCGAAAAATCCGGATAAATTTTTTTCAAAATATTCACATTTAGGATCATAATTAATATAATTTGGTATAAAAGAAATATTAGGAAATTGTGGATCTTTTTCTAATGTTTTTGGTGGTTTGCATTCTATATATATTCCTTTATCAAAATAACCGAAAAATCCGTTTACGCCTAATTTGCCGACTTTTCTCTCAAATTTTCTGATGGGATTGGATTCAAAATAAAGACATTTTTTATAATATGTTATATCATTTGGAATGATAAAAGTTTGTTTAGATTCTGGGTCGGGATCCAAGCGCTTGGGTTTATCGCAACGATTGAATCTACCGCTTGAAAAGTATCCAAAAGTACCGTTTAGACCAAGTTTGCCTACTTTTCTAGGTCTTTGGGCTTCACTCGCATTATTAGATTTGACTGAAGGGCTATCAAACACTTCACTTTCAACAGCTATCTCAGAGTCCGGTCCGCTATCATTACCAAAGTCATTGTTCACCTCCTGATCATTTAATCCAAGTTCTTGTGCTATTCAAACAATTATTCATTTAAAAAATATTGGGCTTCGAATAGTTTCATTTTTTATCACTAATCATATGCATCACAAAATCACTCATTTATGAATCCATTAATTTATGAATAGTTTCATTAGAATTAATTAATCGTTTAATTTGAAAATTAATTTATTGAATTATAGCATTTATTGTAAAAAATACATTAAAATTAAACTAATTTTTATTGTTATATAAATTCTGTGATAACCAAATATTAATGAATATAATTTAATAAATCGAATAATAACTGACCCGAACCTTCATAATAAGCATTTGTTGACTCTTTATTTATAATTTTGTGACTAATTTGCTGGTATTTGGTTTGATGTCCAGAAGCATAACTCAGATAATATGGTGGCTCTCCTTTTGGTGGTGAACTGTACTCATTATTCTTATATCTATCTGAAGATCGTTTTTGATAACTTTTCCAGATATTATGTATCGATATTTTATCATTTTTAATGATTGCGTTCTGTTTATTATGCCAAAGATGATGACCAATCAATTGATTATCAAATATTTGACTATTGAAAGCACTCACAAAGTAAATCAAAATTGCGAAACAGACTATTGTTGAAAAGAGACGCAGATATGATCTCATTATTCCTCAAATTTTTTACGAAAAGACTATGAGAAATATTTACTTAGAATTTAATCAAATGATGACTTGAGCTGAATAGATATTACATTAATGTTTACTATTACTCAAATAAATTTGAAACAGAATTGTATGGTTGTTGTCATGGATTCGTTTAAAGTATGAAAGTATGTAATATGACGTTTAATCTATCGATTTTTCTATTGATTTTTATCTAAAGACACTAATTTTGCTGATCAGCAAATGGTAATTACGTTAAGAATTGTCACATAATTCAATTAATTCATTTTGCATTATAATAGTGATTTCGTTCAAAGATAATAATCAAATTTGGAGAAATACCAGTATTTTGATTGTCGAAGTTTAAAATAAAATTTATTTTTTGATGCGTAAGAAGAACTAATTGACTGTTTTAGTTTTTTTTCTCTAATGATAAACAGATTTAATTTACGTCCCTTTCTGTTATCAATTCATAAACAAATTATTAATTTAATTGATTCTGTGTTTAGTGATAAGCTTCTAATTTGAAAGTTAAATTCCTTTTAAACTTTAAAATATTTTGACTCAGACTCGACTCATTTCTGGTTTATGTGTTTCTTATGTGTCTCAATTTGTCTCAATTTTGAATGCAGATATATTTGAGAAGATGTACGCAATCGGTTTTATAAAAGATCCACTCAGACTTGTAGGCTCTCGAGTGCAGGACATTAAAAGTATACGAAAAATGAGATTTAATAAGTTTTATTTGAATTTGAATTTGGGATCAAATTTAATGATAACATCGTTCAATAAAATAAAATTTTATTCAATTATATGCAGTAATTGTGAATATACAGTATTGACAGTATTATATTATAAATAATGATGCGTTCGGCACTTTGTTTAAAGAATGACTGAATTAGAAAAAATTGGTTGAGCGGCAAATAAGGCTTTAGCGTTGCTTAAGCATCAAAATAGTTTAGTTTAAACGCTTCACAAATATTCATTTCCTGTCCAGAAAGTAATTCCGCAGTTGAGGGTGGGGGACATTAATTGATTTGAACTAATTAACTAATTTATGGATAGTTTGAATAGTGAAACAGAGATTTTGAATTCCTGATTAGCGCTTAGTGACCCAACAAAGTTCCAAATCAAGCATCTTTAGAACACATTTTAAATGAATTCAAAAAGAATTTTCATTCTTTTCATTTAACTATCTCAAAATAGATTATTCAGAACATTGGTAACAAAATTCTTTGACTTTGATTTTCTTAAAGTTTTCAATGAACGACTTGCTTAAGTTAATTCTAATCAAATCCTTTTATATTTAAATAGGTCTGAGTATGAATTATATGATAAATTCTGAAAATTTCTGAGAATAGTTATGTCTTCAGAAAGTTCAGAAATCTTTGAAAAGCTTGAAAAACAAAAGCTATTGATGAAATTTATTTTTTCAGAATTTCAGAATTAAATATTTAATTTTTGAGTGAATTTTCATCTTAATGATTATTTGAAATTCTTTCTACCAATACTTTGACAATAAGTTTATATTTGTTCCAAACTATATTTTTTTTGAGAACTATCAGTGCATGTAATTTTGCCCTCGAATCTTGAATTGTGTAATCTAGAACTTTAAATCGAGATTTTTGAATTGAAGATTTCAAGTATAAATCCTCTAATTATCAGCCGCTAAAACACTTATACATTATGCTAAACATTTAAAATTAAGATAAAAACAAGTTTATTTCTGTTCTGACTCTTGGATATGAGGAAAAAATTATATAACTCTTTTTATGTATTAGTGAATGTAATCAAAGCCGATTATCTCATGTTTTGGTATTAACTTTGGTACCAGTGCTAGCATTTGAAGAGTGCTTCTCTGATTGCACATTAAGTCTCTAACTTATGCATTGACTCTAAAAATTGTTGTCTAAAATCTAATTTTCAAAAGATTCAAAATTAAATTGTTATTTTCATTCAATAAACCCGTTATAATAATGAATAAAAATTTAATCGAATCATATTTTACTATAAATCCACTTGAAGTTTGTTTTTGCATTTCAAGAAAATCAAAGGTTTCATTTGGGTGTTCATCAAAGTATTGACACTTTGAATCATAATTAATATAATAAGGAATAACATAAGTGTCATTCACTTTTTCTGTTTCTGAGGGAGGATCACATTTTTCAAATTTTGCTCTCTTATAATATCCAAAAGTCCCACTTTTCCCTTTTTGACCAATTTTTCGATCAAATTTATCTTTAAGTTCTGTTTCATCAAAGTATAGACACTTCGTATCATTCTTGCTCTTCTTATCCTTCTCTTTATCCAATGTTTCGTTGCATTTTTCAAACTTTCCATTACTGAGAAATTGCCCGAAAATTCTTTTAACTTCTCGTTTGATCAAAATTTTTGATTCGTTCGCATCTTCTTTATTACTGATGAGTGCATTGGAATTCAAAACATCTGCTTTATTTTGTAGTCTATTGGTTGACATCGAATCTTGTGTTGCAAAAGCTTTATTTGCTGTTAAGTTTTATGAATGAAAAAGAATTGAGTACTGTATGAACATATTAACTTAAATTGGAAATTCATTTAATCAAATTAAATCAAGAATTTTATAATTTAAATGAAACATAAACTTTATTGGGTTAACTTTATTATTTAATTGAGTTATTTCGCATGCCTAAAAATGTTCCGATTTATATAATAAATGGTTCATTAATTATTACTAAAATATTACGGATTATTTTACGGAATATTTGTGAGAATTTTTTCCTTAATTTCTTTCTATTTATTAAATACAAACGTGTTTTATCAGATCTAAATTAAATCAATCAGTTTTAAACATCGATTATAAAAGATCATTTAAGTAAGTCTGAGAATGCATATACTGGTGTTATGCAAAGATTTTCTCAACTCTTTCAGGTAAATTACTATCAGAGAAAATTATTTGATAAAATTACAGTTACTTAAAAGAAATTTTGGTATGGGTCGGGCTTTGCAGGCCCTCAATTTCATATGGGGGTGGGTATGGTTCGACCCCCTTGACTTAAGGTGCAATGATATATATGTGTCCACTCCCGAAGGTCACTAGTTCCTGAGGAATAAATTTTTAAAAAAAAAATTTTGCATTGAGTTCAATGAGAAAATTTTTGTTCTTTTTTTCAATGGGGTTCAATGAGGAAAATCTAAACCCCTGGGGATAAAATTCTGAAAATATTCATACATATTCTACTCAAAAAATGAGTGAACACATATAAAAAATTTTCTCCCTCCCACCTCCCGTTTTTGAGAAATAATTTTTTTTAAATTTTTGACATGTATTTCTATGAGAATTTTTTCAATGACAGAAAACTCCAGAAATCAGTTAATCGTGAAATGGTGGTCAGAATGACAAAATAAAATACATGTATTCGCTTAAATTTTGAGTTAAATATATGTGATTTTTAATAGAATTTCAGCTCTAAGGGTTGATATTTTTCTCA